>JAVQJF010026240.1:0-57999 GCA_036023855.1 Gadopsis marmoratus | reverse complement strand
GACATCTCTACAAAAGAACCAACCTGTGAAAAAAAGCAGTAGGATCTACAAACTAGACCCTATCCTTCAGAATGGAACGCTGAGAGTTGGAGGCAGGCTTAGTAAATTGGTAATGCCAGAAGAGACCAAACATCCAGCCATCTTGCCCAATAATAACCACTTTGCAGGACTACTCTTGAACCACATTCACATCTCAGTGGGTCATTGTGGAAGGAACCAAATGCTCTCCAAATTATGGAAGAAATACTGGACTACCAAAGCCAATGCAGTTGCAAGAAAAATAACACGTGGTTGTGTACTCTGCAGGCGATGGCACAGCAATGAAACGAAAAATGGTCGACCTACCCCTAATCCATATAACACCTGATTTGCCACCTTTTACCCATACTGGTTTGGACTATTTTGGTCCCATTGAGGTCAAGCGTGGCCGCAGCAACGTAAAGGGGTATGGAGTCCTGTTTACATGTTTTGCCAGTAGAGATGTACATCTGGAGATGGCGTATTCCCTGGATACAGACTCCTGTATTTCTGTGCTCCAGAGATTCATCTGCAGATGAGGCCAAGTGAAGGAAATTGTCTCTGACAATGGGACAAATATTGTCGGAACAAAACGTGAACTCGGAGAAGGACTTGCTCACCTTAACCTCAACAAAATCCAGCATTCGATTAGTGCTGAAGGTATCAAGTGGACATGACATTCAATCCTCCTTACGGCTCCCATCATGGAGGTGTGTGGGAACGTCTTATCCGGATGGTAAAAAAGATTCTCTACTCAATTACAAAAGAACAAACTATGGATGATGAAAGTCTCCAAACAACCTTCTGTGGGGTGGAAGCCATCCTCAATGGTCGCCCCATCACTGTACTATCCGAAGATGCGAAAGACCCGGAACCTTTAACCCCTAATCACCTTCTCCTAATGAAAGGATTACCTGCTCTTCCATCTGGACTCTTCGAAAAGAAAGATATCTACGCTAGAAGAAGATGAAAGGAAGTCCAATACATATCGTACCTTTTCTGGAAATGTTGGATACGAGAGTACCTTCCATTGATGCAGGAGAGACAAAAGTGGAATGAAGTAAAAGGAAATCTGAAACCGGGAGATATCGTCCTGATCATGGATCAAAGTGCACCACGCAACTCCTGGCCCATGGGACACATCACAGACACGTTCCCTGATACAAAAGGACACGTACGTCACGTCAAAGTCAGGATGCAAAGTGTCATATTGGATAGGCCCATTACCAAACTGACTTGATGCTTCGGACAAGACTTATTCTTCCCTACCCCTTCTTTGTTTTTTTCTTTGGACAATTGGACAATCTTGCATGTTGCCATCAAGGACATTGATACAATGGCTTCTCCAGACTGTCCGTATGTGTGAATTACCAGTAATGGTCAATTAGGGGCCGAAATGTTGAAGCCATTTTGATGTTTTTTCCCCTTTGTTAGGAATTATGCTGACTGTATGTGGTAAATGTCTCATGCGGGCAATTTGCCTTTTATTGTTGCTGAAGAGAGGTGGGAGGATATGACGTAAGGGGTGTGGCACACCCTGGTCATAAGACAGGTGAACAGGTGCGTAAGACAGAGGGGTAATGGCAAACATTTATCAACCGCAGCGGATGTGTACGATAGTAGTCCGTTCATGTACAACGAAGTTTCGATGCCAATAAAGAAAAACTGTGACAACACGAAAAAGGAACTGCGCGTTGTGTCATGGATTACCCCTAACATTAAGTTGATAAATGCCTTCTGAAGAACGCCAGGAAAGGAAGGACGGAACGCCAGCCACGTCTGGAAGGAAAGGATTGATTTATACGACATAAGAGGAGGTACTTTTCTATTAGATAAAGGAAACGCCTGTTTGTTGTGAACTGTCAAACAGGTGGATAAAATACGCAAGTACTTCCCTGACTTCACTTCAAACTGTAGTTAGCTGAAGTCTTTTTGTTTACACGTGACACTAAATTAAAATAGGACAAAGTTTTGAGCAGTGTTAAAATTTAACAAAAAAAAATCAGTATAGCAGTATCATCCTCCATGATTACATATAAGCAACAGAAAGATGTTTGTTTTGTAAATGTTTTCTTACACATACATTTTGAAATATTTTGGTCTTGATAGAAGTGGAACTGATAGAAATCTATCCAGCGATGACGGCATGTTTGTCATTTGAACATCGGTGGGGAAAATAAATGTTAATAAAGAACCTGTATATGAATGTAGTTCTAAACAGCATGAATCTAATTAAGAAAATGATTTTTGTATAAGTGCCAATTTATGCATTTATTGGTCAAATTATATATCAATTGATCCAGACAGAATTTGAGGCCACGACCTGTCTTGCATCATAACTAGTTGAAGCTTACCAGGATGTTCTGAGCTACATCAGCTCTCACAAGAAAAGACACGCAGTTCAGATGAGAACTGTGTTTGAAGCCTGTGCAAAGTAGATGTAGACAGAGACAAACAATTTTAGTTTGTTTTGACATAACTAGTTGATCATTTAAGAACGATGGTTTGTACCATTTGCTCAGTCAAACTGTAGGCGGGCCTCTCAACTTTGTCTGTGTGAATAAATAAATCCTCACCATCTCAAACAGATGACACAACTTTTAAGTACCGGCTGAAAGGTTTTTTTGTCACACGCATGGTCACAGATGGCATTTAGAATCTTTTGCAATTTTCATCTATCAATTTCCATCCTTGTCCAACAAAACAGCTTCTAAAGCCCACACAGTGTGGAGAGATACGATATACAGTATATATATATATATATATATATATATAAACTTGTGTTGTAGTTCAAGGTACATTTGAAAGATGTTGCCACTTATCTTTCCATTAGCTTCATTTGGCCTGCTGCCAATGTGGACTTTAAGATAGACACCACACAGACGAACAGAATGCCACGTAAGTAGCAATCACTTCCATCTTAGACACATTTATTGTCTTTTCTTAGCGCTGTGCCTTCACCTCCAGGTGCAGGGAAAAACATCTGCAAAAGGAAGTAATGTTTCTGAAGAATTAGGGATATGCAGGGAAACATTTTTTACATGGTCTCTAAAATGTGATTTCTATATGCCTTGCAATCATTTGACTTGCTATTTTAATAAAATCATTACAAAATATCTGCACTTAAACACACGTTAGAAGACATATTAGCTCTTGAGAAAATATCTTATCTCTGTATTGACTTTGAAGTATGCTTTCTTCATTCTTCACACAGCACCACTACAAAAACGTGCGTGTGGGGGTGGTGGGGTTAATTTCATCTGCATTTGTTAGTTCAGAGTAACACAGGAGGTGTTCTACATTTTGGAGTTTTGTTATGCTTTTATTTTTCTTAAAAGCCTTGTTATCATGTCACTCTCTGTGCTCTCAGCACGTTACCTCTGTTGCCATCCATCGTCCACCCACACCGGCGTTTTCACTTACGTTGCCTCATTAGACCTCTTCTCCAGAATGTGTGGACTCCAGAACAGATGGGCCTTTTTCATGGGAGACATTTTGACATGTGACAGTAGGAAAATCAAAAGGTGTAAATAATATAACGATGGTTGGATTCCACGTAGCTGCTTCGGTGTTGTGCATGCTGGTCGCGCTCTTGGCTTACACTTGGAAAGAACAGAGCCATTGTTAATGCTATTAGTAACACCTGTGCTTTTCCTGCGATGACAAGTCAAAATGTCTGCTGTGAAAAAGGCCTGTTGTGCCTCGACAGCTCCGTCGTACATGTTAGCTTTGTTGCACCTGTTAGGGCCCGGGGGGGGGGTGGTGGTGTTATCAATGCATAGGTGACAGTAAGTAGTACGTTTGCTGGAGATGAGCTGGACCTCGCCTGGAAAGCGGTCGAGGTCAGGCGGCGGCAGCAGGGGGGTCGGTGGCAAAAAGCTGCCGTCAGCACGGACAGGTTCCTGCAGTCTGTACAGGAAGTCAATGAAATATTCACATCCTGTTGGATCCAATCATGATTTTAAAAAATGTCATCAAACCAATCTATTCAGCTTGTACTCCAATAATTTGTGTTTTGATTATGTTCAACTATTTGACAGGGTAGCCTGTTGAAATGCTATATGGGCTAACTTGGGCTAACACAGCCATCGATGAGTTTGTATATAAATCAGCTGGCCACACTTGATTGCTGTTTTCTCTCAAACTTAATACATTCAAAACATGAATAAATAGTCAAAAACATGGGGAGAGAAAAAAGTACAAGAGAACAGTTAATGATCTGTCAGATATTTAGACGGGCAAAGCTTAACATCTGCACAGATGCTATTTTAAGAGTTTCTATAACAGTTATCTTGAGTCAACATCTAAACCAAGCTGCTATTAGGTCAGATGAGGTCAGGTGTTTTCCATCATGCCCTGAAATGTTCCCGTTGGTGGAACTGAAACACCAGTGTGGGTGTAAAAGCTGCAGGAAGTGTTTTGCCATCAAGGTTAACTACCACGTGGCAATATTGCTTTATAAACAGTTGGTTAAAAAGCTATAAGCTCCAGTTGAACTTGCACAGTAAAATCACATGCCTTTTTTAATTTTTACCAGTGATTGAAGATGTAACACATGGTCAGTTTGCGGGATACGTCTTTTGGACTTTAGCTATGTATATTTATTGATACAATTTTTTAACCATGCTGTTGTCCATAATTTTTTGAGTTGCTCTATCAGTACAACAAGAATCTTGAGGACTTTTCTTGTGATTGTTAATTCACTTTTTCTTTTTTTATTAAAGTGCAGCAAACCCTTAATTACAATAAGTTGTAATAATATTTAAAAACCGCTGGGAGAACAACGTGATTGTTTAAGGAATCCACAGTTAATAACAATTTGTAATTTACTTAAAATGATCTTAAAACGTTAGATTGCAAAAACCTTTATGTTCTTATGTAAATGTGGACAATCGGTGAACATCCCAGTTACAGCAAGCAGACATTTATTTGCATTTTTAGGCATCGACACTTTTGCAGGGAAGGCGGTTTGTTTGTTTGAAGAGATTACCATATGCTGAAAGGGGTGAAGTAGGGAAGTATGCCGTCACTGCACAGCATTTTGCATTTTGCAGTGTGGAGTGATCAAATTTGCAACCTCTAGCAAATAATGTAAGAATATAAAACTGTAAATTTGTTGAGAGACTGATCTATGGTTTGGCACTTTTTTAAATTCATGTGTTCAATGCTTTTTCTAAGTCATTTTCTAATCATTTATGCTGCGTTCCCAAAAAGTACTCTAATTGCATTTCAGCCATTACTGTTTTTTCAGCCATCCATGTGTGAGCTCTTCTGTGCTCTCCAATTTGTTGCAGAGTCTCACAAGATACAGGCTACAAATGGGATGCAAGCCATTTATGATCCATTTGAAGTGATCTGTATTCATGCGTTCATGGTCTCTTATGTCAGGCTGCCCCTGGCTGTGCTCCGTTTTGCATATGAGACCAGTAAAAGGGAATTACATCACTTTGGAAATATGTACGGACCTCTGAAGGGTTTCCAAGAGAAAGGGATTATCCTCTTATGCTCCATTTGAGTCCTTGGAGGATGACAATGTTTCCTATTTCATTCATACAATACATGATGCCACATTTGTGACAAACAATGTATTTAAAACAGACACCCGCAGCCAATGCGCAAGTGTATAGCTCTAATATCCATATTCTGTATATCTTATTTTACTTAATTTGATCTTATTGTACTTATTTTTATATTCATATTTTATTGCTCCAACACACCACAGCAAATTCCTGTATGTGAAAACGTACTGATTCTGATGTAAATTGAAAGTCAATACATCACCTGTAATCATCCTTGCAGACCCAGGAAATTATTGATGTGGCTCATAATGCACTAAAAAGTTTACAATTTAATCCCCAGTTTTTCATTGTTTGTTAACAACGGAGATACATGCACTGAGGATGTTATTTTTTGCTCTTGATAACACTTGCCACTGTTGCCTAGAGCTGCTCATGGTGAAATTGTTGGGTCTATACATATAGAGTTGGTTTGACTACATTCTACATATGGATAATGTATTATTAGTGACAGATTACTTATTTACTTACCGTGTCACTCTGACATGATACATGATACAGGGGCGTAAATATAGATGGTGCAGGCAAATTTGCACTGTTTGTCCCTACAGTATGTCATCACAGTAAAACGTATCAATGGTTTGTTAGAGGCAAAAAATTCAAACCTCTCTGATGCGAGGACTATGCTTGAATGTATTGAATAGAAATCTTCAGCCATCCATTCAAACAATCTTTTTGAAACTAACAGATTTCCTCTCACATCACTAACTCAGTTTCGCACGGCTGAAATCTTTCTTCGGGAAAATGAAAAACATACATGTGCTTAGACAAACACACGCGTGCACACACGCAGACATACTTTCTACAGAGGCTCTAACCATCTGTTAGTGTTTCTAAAGACCCGGTGTTGGCAAACACCTGCCTTGGAAACATCCTGGTTGGACAAGTTTCATATTAAGACTGTAATTGACTGTGCCCTTTGTAATATATGGTGCAATTTGGAACTCTTCACATCTGGGAGACGCTAATGAGTTTCTGACTTGGAAGAACTGAAACCCGCTCAGCTCTGTTAATTTGAGCTTTTGTGCAATATCCTCTCAAAATCCACATTTTTAACCTTGCAACTATTGTACATTTAGCTGAGGTTAGATGTTTGTAGTTAAATCGATTCTGTAGATCTTACTGGCACAAAGTGGAGTAGATAACAATGGGCTCACCCGGTGTCGGGAGTCCTCTTTGTTATTTCTATCACCGAGAGAACAACTACATTCCAGGCAGTGAAAAACAAAGCACTCTTTACTATCATGCAGATTTAAACATTGGAGCTCTTGATTTGATAGTGAATAGACTATCATTCACTTGTTTAATTTTGTCTTAAATAAAGAGAAAAAAATTTGAAAAAAACAGAAGGCAAACCAAAACCACCAAACAATATTTATGTACTGCCTGTATTTTGTTTTAAGCTTTGGAACAGCAGTATCAAAGAAATATAATGCAACTGGATATTTTTTTTTAGGTTTTTGAAACTAAGACACAGAAACCAGACACCAAATTAAAACATTCATGCTCCATTTATTGCCAAATTGAAAAATAGGATGGTATGCTGTCTGACAGAAATGACAATAAAAGGCCAAAACGCATTGATTATTGACCCGACTCATTTGATGCTCATCAGTTGGTGCTCCTACAGTATGGTGCACTGTAGGCATCAGGTTTGAAATGCCAACACCACAGAACCAGCAGTATTTTAGGAGAAGTTTGCTATCCAGGCAACAAAATTCTATATTACAGATACCCCCATTAATTTTCTATACATTTCTATTTGAGTAATGCTCTATGAAATGCCAACACCATAGAGCCAGCAGTATTTGGGTTTAGGTCAGGGTTAGAGTAGGCGCATCAAGGCAGTTTGACGTGCCTCATAGTGCTTTTGGTGCGCATAGAATGTATAGATTTCTTTGAGAATTATATTTAGTTAGATAAGCTGAAATAACTAGGGTTAGAGTTATCTCACACTTTTATTTGAAATGTAAAAGTAATTCTTGCTTCATGAGCAGTATCTGTTGAGATTGCTCTCATCGTCACTGCTTGATTACATTTTTATCTTTGGCAGACAGCAGGGAAAGCTCATCTGTTGGATAGAATGCTACTATATGAAAATATATGCACATACTAATCTACTGTACATTCAGTTATGGGATGTATTTCTGCTCTCTACCTTGTCATTCCCTGCTGGGGCACTTAACATCCCATGTTGTCATGAATTTACCAAGCACCAGTAAATTCCATTCTAATACTGGATATGGATTCTTGCGTACCGGTGGGTGTTACAGTCTGACAATGGTGGACTGTCATCTGGCAAACTCTTGTCCTGCAGTAATGTCAGTGGCTGTCATCCCAAAGGATTAGAGGATGAATTGAATGATGAAGGATACATGTCGTTTCCCAGATTAGGATTGACCTGCTTTAAAACATAATGGTGATTTCTTCTTATCCGATTAAAGCCACCAACTGACCCAAATGATTCACATTCTCTGCATCCAGTTATGAAATATCTGCAATAGCACGAAAGATTTTCATTTTCATTGATCTAAGAAGTCATCATGTCATTCTAATCAAATCAGAACCCAAATCTGAACCAATTTGTTATCATCGAGGGTTGTTCTCTTGCAGCCTGTATTTTTTCTACACATATTGATCTGTAAGTCGTGTGCTCGACTGCCCATCTGTCACAAGAAACCAACTGAACTACAACTATACTGTTTCTGTTCTGTTCCTATATTTGTATATAGTAGATGTGTCTTGAACAGTCAAACATTGTCCCACCAGTTGTTAATGTTATATATTGCACATTTTTAATGTGTTCTACTGTGTATGTGCAACCTAGAATTGTGGCTTACAGTAATATGCATTGAAGAAATTGAATTTTTATTAAATGTGTTACAACCAAAAAAGTAATTACTATCAGTGTGACAATATAATTTTCAGTTGTGTTTCGTGGTTAGTGGCAAAGCATAAATTGCAGGCAATTACCAACTCATGACACCATAGTATTTCATAACAATATACCATCTGTGCCACCTGTTGCTCAAATTAATTATTTCCCAGTATTGGCCAGATGAAAGAAGCTGGTGAACTCCTTTTCTGTCTTCTTTACCATCTGAAATTGAACATTCAAACTATCGACGTCCAAAACTAAAGTACAGCCACGACCACGCCGCATACAAGGTCATGCAATGTCCCCACACTTCCTTTTAATAACTTGGGATTTCACTAACTGTCCGTTAGCTTGCTAGGCTGATGCAACACAAAGGCTGCATTCCTATGTTGTTTTCCCATTGGCTGTCTTAATTGTAACACCTGACACAGATAAACCCTTGGGGTTGGGGCAGGCAGATAGAGCTTTTTAAAAAGCTACATTTAAATGACCTGAATCCAAAATGGAACCATATACTTTGACCAGACCATACTACGTATGGGTCATGTAGAGCAGCAGCGTGACCACGACCTTTCATGCCCCTTACTGTGATGGACATAAAAAGGTCCTGAAAACCCATTCTCTCCGTTAGCCTCTTATTATGAGCTATTGTTTCTACGTCAACACTGTTTTCTGCCAAAGTTAGCTTATTTCGCACAAGATTTGTGTATTTCATCTATGCACCAATGAGGATTTAGAAACATTTGAATCAAATTATTATGAAAGCTGGGGTGTTTGCTCATGTCCCCAGGCCTCTGTCAAATGACACCCAATCAAACTATTATTAAACATTTAATTTAATTTTAACTTGGATCTTTATATAATGTCCAGTAGTCAAATGTTTTGTAGAGAAATACTTAAAATATGAAATCATATTGTGCATTAATGTAAGGCAGCATTGTTTGCACGTATTCACTGCACATCATATGTGAAACAAATAAAAATTAGCCCTTAAGCCTGCAGAAGACATCATAGTCTATGGGAGCACCAGACAGAATCATTCAGTAATCACCTGTTTAAAAATATTAATCTGAGTATATCATTGGGAGTATGAAGTTGGCATATTCCATAACACACATTTTGTTGAATCAGTAACTGCACCACCTCAAGCAATAAATTGTGTCAGAACCATCCAAATAAGATAACTTGTAGAGGAGCATTTGCAAGAAATAATTATTTAGCATTTAATCTGTCCTGTGTTCTTTGTATTTGAAATTTAATGAGATGTATGTCAGCCTAAGAGAAATTGGTGGTTTTAGTGAGCAGCTCAAATTCTCTTAATACAATACCAAAAAACAACAGGATCAGCTCAACACTGTTCATTTGCCTCTGAATGATTACAATAGCAATGAAAGCAATTTCATGATAGCACGCAACTTAGCAGGCAATTTGTACCCCTACATTTATGTGCTCATGTTTGCAAGGGGTCATTAAAGTTGACGGAACAACCAGAGCGCCCCAGGTGGTGCCAAGAGTTAATCTAAATGCGCTGAGTAGACGATGTGTGTGCGTCCAGTGTAACTTTATGGCTGGAGCCTTGATCACTGAACCACCACATCTATTTGGGTGTATCTCATTACATGGTAAATGGAAGAAAAATAGAAAGGAAACAGTGTGTAAAACTCTTTTCAAAATGGATTACCTTCTCTTGGGGTGGTCAGGTAATGTAATTTTTACGCACCACTCAGTAATGTTAATCCTGTCTGAATCAGAGAGGTCTAGAATTATAACAGCCACAGTAGCGGCTCAGTATTTCGCCACAGTGGTGCTTTGAGATAAATACTCACATCAGCATGCTAACATTCTCACAGTGACAATGCCAGCAAGATGATGTTCAACATGTATGTATAATGTTTACTGTGCAGGGCTACACAACCTTGTTTAGCATGTTACCATGCCAAGTTTGCTAACTAGCACTATGTACAGCTCAGGCTGTAATTTGCATATTATAATATATTCGGTCATAAAACATTGGACAAACGGAAATGTTGACCTGATGATGGAGCTAGATGAAAATCAAAGTTATTACTATTGGCCTTGAAGGGAACATGAATTTCTAAAATGGTCCAAAGTGGTGGACTGACTGATTGCTAAAACTACCATTGCTAAAACGTGGGGGCCATTGATACTGGTACTGGTAGAAACCACCAGTCTGTGGCTTGAGAGTCAGCTGCAAATGAAACCTGGAAACCTGGAATACAAATATGACACCACCACTAAATGAATAACATTTTTGCTTTTAAGGGCTTTATTAGAATAATTCAAGTGTTAACTAATGTTATCCATCTGCTCATTAAGGAATCACCATAGGAACTGCATGGATGTTACTGACACTTTGTAATGCCTGATGTTTTTAGCTACCAAAAATAAACACTTTATAAGTCTAAAGTGCCTGTTTGCTGCAGGGTATACTGTTTGCCAGAAAATGTGATTATGTTATTGTTCATGCCATGCGTATATTCAGATCCGTATCACAATTTCTGCGGTTGTAAATTCCGAGGCTATTTGATGACTGAAGTTATGAATGAATTGATGAATAATCAGGCTCGAGATCCCACTGATGTTGTTTGGCAAATTCAACAGCCAGTTTTGCAGAGGTTGTAGACCTCATCTGATGACTCACATTAGATACAACCAGGGTTGCCCAGACTAAAGACTACCCGACATGCAGTCTAATCAGCCAGTTGAAAGCATGAACAAATGTTGGTTATTTCCCTGTGGGGATACTCATGAGAACCCAGCTGAGCGCTGCTGTGTTGGAGTTTTCTCCAGAGAACAACGGCGTCACCTCTATGCAACTGAGAGGAAGGCTTTGACTGTTATTTGTGTATATGTGCCCAACAGAGTCTCTGAATGGGTTCCCAGAGAGGGCACCGTTTGGGGACCCCGTAGTTCGGCTAGGGGACTTCGCTCCAAGGGGAAAACTGGAGGGGTTGACTAAGGGAAACAGCCTGCCTGATGTGGACCTGCGTGGTGTTAGCAGTCAAGGATTGTCAATAATAAACACCATGTTTAAGCAGGTAGCTCAAAGGTTTACCTTTTTTATGCCAGAACACCAGCAGATCAATTATCACTTATAGTTGTATCATTTCTGCAGCCATATGTCTTGGCTACGCGGGTAAAAAGAGAACCAGATTTTTAACAATTCAAACCATGTCAGTGACATGTCAACTGAATTTACCTGTTATATATCAAATATATAACATTATTTATGTGAATCAGCATTTCTAAACAGATGAGTTTAGGTGGGTGGATATATTTAACTTACTTTTAAAAAGCTTTAAAACACACATACGCACCATTTGTTGTGAAAATGCTTAATGAACGGCTGACCAAATGTGTCTGACATCAGTTATTTCTTAAGGTAGGCATTTTTATTTGCGGGTGTCTGAGGTTTCCAAGCAGATAAGTAAATGCTGATACCTAAAAAAGCGTGAAATGTATGTCAAGTATGGTGCAAACACTCTAGATAGACGCTGAAGGTACTGTTTCTTGAGGGCATTGGTAGAAATCCAGCTACACACACACCTTAGGAATCCTTTAATCCTGTGATATGGAAGAAAGGATTTAAGCAATAAGAATCCTAAAAATAACACCAAAGTGCCAATATAGGGCACAGAGATGATACACCATTGCCGCATACTCAAAGGTGACAGGTAGATGTGTGGTGGCGGTGCTGACATAAGACTGGCAGAAGTTACATTAGGATGAAACCTATTAAAAGCATTAACATCACACCAGCTATAGACAAATTGCACTATTAACAAATTCAGTAAGGGCATATCTCTCAGACCCGTATGGGGAGAAATGGTTGAGGGATAATTGTTATTCATTACATGCACACTGGTTTTTAGAGAAGAGCCAGGTTGGGTTGTTTTTCAGATGGATAGATAATTGGAGTCTCCCCTTTTACTTTCAGAGTTCACTCTGAGTCACCTGCATGGGCGAACAGCTGATAAGCGACTCAAATACCAGCTCTCTAGCTGTGTGGTAATTGAGCTGCCAACAGACATCCAACCCACTAGTGGTTACTTGTATGACAGTCCAGCTCCGTATCTGCACTGGGTCTCAGATGGGGAGGTCGTGTCATGCCACTCAAAAGGCGAGAACTCGAATCCTTCAGGTAAAAGCTTCAGTGCTATTACACTCCAGCAGCTTTCGCACTGTGGTTGGTGACGTGAGACATTGATGTACTATAACCGAGTTCTGCTGATAGCTGAGTGCGAATAAAAATGTCAAGTCTCTAGCACAGTATTTGCTAACATGTGCTCTTCCACCATTTGGGGGCATTAAGCTAATGCCAGTTTTAGACTCTTGCCAGTACAATCACATTGCTGGCATGACTGGCTGATGCACCACATCTCTGCAGCTGAAGAGGGTTTTATTCCCCTGCTCCAACTTTGGTGTTAAGGTGTGCTGTGGAACATTCAGTGCTTACCAGGAAAACATGAAAAGATAGGAATGCTAAAAACAAAAAGGCGTGTTTTTGGATGGTTGCTGTGTTGTTTGTTTTTGGTAGATGCAATTGTAGTAATATTAGTGCTAACAGTAGTATTACAATATGTCTACATTATGTCTTTTAGTCCTACATCTGATGGAACAGATATGTTTCCATTTGAACCAACGCAGCTGTCTACACATGGCGGCTCACACTCCACACACACACACACACACACACACACCTTCATATCAAATACACGGGTAAGCATCATTGTGTGCTTCAGACTGCAAGGCATTACTGTGGCTGAAATGATCCAGCGACGCTGACTGAGGGCTACAGCTGCTGCACAGCCAGCGTGAACAAGGTGTTCGCAGCAGCAGTGACAGAGGTCCATTGGGAGACATGGGGAGCTGCATGTGTATTTGTGCGTATGCGTGTGAAAGATTGCAGACTCAAGGTCAGTTTAAATAAGCTAGTCCAGAGCGAAGGAATGGTAGTTTTAACCCTCAAACCCATTATTGTCTTAGCTCAAAATTTGGACTCTGTGAGCGACAGCAGGCTCAGCGACCTACATTCTGAAGTACAGTATTTGTACACAGTTAAAGGATTTCAAATTTCAGTTGTACCTGGGAGAGGATGGGACACCCCTTCCTTGCATGAACAAATTTCCTTTTAGAGGCGAAATTCTAACTATATATTAATATATAATAACTATTAAGTAAATATTTTGATTTAGGTCATGGCACCAAAAACCTGCATATTTTCAGCCATTTTTAGTGTATACAAGTTCATCCAAACCTGCAGGCGTTGCTGGTAGACGGTTAACAGGCATGACTTCATGTAAAATGTAAAAGAGGTGTCTAAACACATCATCAAGATACAGTATACTCATGGACAGGAAAATGTTTGACAAATGCATTCTCACCGTTTATTAACCTTGCTTGAAATGTGCCAGATGAAAGCCCAAACGCCTTCTTTGTGGAATAAGGATTTAAAAGAACTTTGGTCATTGTAATGCACGTCCAATTCAACAGTGACTCTGAATACTCAGAGGCATTAAAAACTGCTTCAGAACTGTTTAAACTAGAACTCTACAAGCATACTGAATAGCTCAAGAAGGATGTGTTTGGAAGATATATATTCAGTGGGTAAACACAGTTAAATCATAAAGCCGTGGTGGGCAATTTCTGTGAAGTAAATGAAGGTGTGATTAATTCAAGTATCCTGGTTCCTGCTCTTGTGTGATTACCAGTGGGCCATGAATCATCCACTGTACCATCCTGCACCTCAGTCTCAGCCAACTGAATTACAGGAGGGGAAATTTTCTAATTAACTGTGGGTTAATTGCTCTAGCAGTTGATGCTAGGAGAAGGCTGTGCATCATGTGGTAGTACATTTTCCTTTTAACTTTAAAAGGCACTTCAGATCACCAGCTTTGCCCATGTAACTCTCAGTGTACAGGAATTGCTTTTAAAGTTTATGGAAAATCTGGGTATGATTGTGCATATACTGAAAATATAAGCATGGAAGAATAGTGCGTCTGGTTTCAAATTCATCTTTTTGTTCAGTCTGTGTAAATAAACATACTGCAGAGTGTTTTCTGATCTTTTTTATTTTTGACTGGCAGTATTACTGTACATTTCAAGTGGTAGGAACACCTCGTTTCTAAACTTTCAGCTGCTGAAGGTCCAGATAAGCTGAAACCTGACTCTTCCTCCCTAATTTCACTAGACTGACACTGCTAGATCTATTAATTAGCAAACAAACACAACTATAGCTCTAACAGTGAACCGGTGGTCAAAGGTAATACTTTACTGTAAATGACAATAAAATAAAACAATAAATCTTTTGAATGATGTTTCGTTTATTTCCCTTCAGTTCAGGATTGTACTTCATGACCTTTTTATGGTACAACATCAACACAACATAGAAGCATCTCATTTCTATGCCACTGCAGAAGGCATTCTTTTTTTTTTATCTGAATTCCATTTGTGAGTTCAGGGGGAAAACCATGGGCTGTTCCATATCACTTCTCATATGGAAATGTATCATTCTGTGAATGTTTCAGTTGATGAAAACAGAGATACCTCTGTGAGTGTGTGAGCATGCTCAGGCATATATCTGAGAGCAGCTTTTAGGCAACGTTACCTTTTATGACTGACAAACCTGACAGATTGCTGTATATTGGAATTCCTCTGGTCTGCTAACATCCTGTAATAACAAGCACAAAACCCTTTTGGAGTCAGACAGCTCGTCTTTCTGGCGATTTCAATCTTCTCTCTGCCTCTGCACGTCTCCTTTCCAACACTGATTCAAACATCGCAGCCTCACCACGGTAAATTAAAAGGAACAATACAGCGTTTCTGTGAAGTTGTCTCATTACATGACAAAATTACGTCTCAAACTAATCCATTATGGGTCTAATTGACCTGATCTATGTGGTTCTTGAGTTGCAGTGGAAATGCAATCAAATCTGCTAAAGGGACTTTAATTCTTGATTCAGTTTCTGAGTTTCTAGTTTCTTGGCTAGAGTGCCTTGGGTCCAAAGTCCAACAAATATAGTCTGGTGAGTGAGATCTCTACAGGCTGTAAATACTATAAAACTGTTGTACATAATCCACTGTGGCTTGCCTTTTAGTCTAAATGCTAAAAGTCTGAATTGGTTTCACGCCATGATTCAATAAAAGCTTTTGTAACTTATTTATGATTTTGGACTGCCCTAATTTCTTTTGTCTTGTTCATTCATTAATTTGGCTGCAACCGTCAGAAACACACATTCTTCGTCATGTGGGCTGCTATTAATAATAGAAGAATAGAATTGAAATTGCTTATCAATAGAGTTTTGCAGTGAGACATTTTTCCACATCACTTTCCCCAATTATTATCAATATTCACGAGATATACACAAAGTCAGAGTGGCTGCTATTGAGAAAGGTTTATCAGGTTTGTTGGGTCGCCTTCATCCAGTTGAGAGTTCCAATACCGTGACACTTCATCAATTTAATGAATATTTTATTTAGATGCTATTCTCATCTCAAATATGTATGCATTAACATTCTTCTGTTTTCACCTACACTGTCAGGAAAGATAAGGCCCTCTGTTTGCACATCGAATACTGAATGGATTTACAAGGGAAAATGCAACTCCACCATTCCAGTATTAATAATGTTGTGTATGAGTACAGTATTATAGCCAAATCATACAACACAAGTATAGGTATGAGGTTCACAGCAACAAAACAAATGTATAACAAACTAACATATTTTGTGTGTGAAGACATACACAAAAGAAAATAAATGTTGGGACAGAAATGTTTCTGTTTCTGAGACAGAAATTTCTTAATGTGTATTAAGTTAATAGTTACTTTTGACAGTTAAGATTATCAATAGCAAATTACAATTTTTCACTTTACAGAAAGCTGAACAGCACATCATATAATTGCACTTGACTGCATTTACTTTCACACAATAATTGACTTACTACTAATTGTAACAAAACTGGTTACAAATGTAGAGGGAAAACTGCATTTTGTCCATATTATGCTATTCAACAGTTAAAGTAATGTTGCATTTATCAGCTGGTCACAACAGTTGCAAATTGACAAATAAAAATGTACTGTATGTAGTCTCAAAACTAAGAAAATGTAGTTACAGGCTATTAGACAAGTCAAAAATATAACTGAATACATTAATACAACTTACAGTTTCAAATTGTGCGTGAAAAGAAATAGAAAGCTTTATATGTTTTCTTTAACCTCCAGTCAGTTGGTTAAAAACAGGCAAAAAGCATTTTATATTTTTCCCCTATCCTTACTTTTACTCTTTCTTCCACTATTTTTCACTTATCTTCCCATGTATGTCCAGGGCAATGACTGAGTTGGACATTTTCAGAATACTGTATTTCCATGCTGTACAGACTATTGCAATTTATTATATTCACACATCACTTATTGTTGCACAGCGCAAAGTACGTCTTCATTTTGTACATCATTACTACTACAAACACCTAACTAACCTACTGACAAGTAAGCGGTGTGTCGAAGGTAACGAATCCCTGTAAAACTCATTGGGGGAGATTTTGATGAGGAACTGACAGGGGATTTCATTAGGACCAGTTCTCTTTGACACAGACGTACTGGAATATAAACTTGCCAGTGAGTTTTAAGGTGTATGTGCCATTGTGAGTGCAGAGTGGGGGAGGATGGAGCAGATGATATCCAATTAAATAGAACAATTGGTGGTGAATGTGGATGAAATTCTGGTGAAATACTGTAATGGTACTAATATATTCTTGCAAGCAGGCAATACAATAACCGGAGGGAGGGTGGTATCTGCCCAGCTTTTGAAACAGACGTCCAGACAATTAAATCAGTTTCCAAACCAATTACAGATAGTGACACTGATGGAGGTACGTGGATGTTCAGGCTCTGGCTGCTATTGTGAACGTATACATTAGATACACAGTAACTAGCTGCTGACAGATGCAGGATATGCTTGGATATAGCTAGAGTTTTATGAATAGCATAGAACAGAATGGGAGTACATTTGAATAGAATGGAAGTAGAGCAGAACTGAACAGAAAATCTTGAAAGTACAACACAATTCAAATACGCAAATTTCCCCCCAAAAAATGAAATAAAAACGCATTTCTAGCTTATATGAATATAGACATGAAATATTTACTTCTGGTTCAAAGTGGTGGATTGACCAATAAACAGACATCTACAAATGTATAAATTCATAAGCCTAAATAATTCAATGGGACTCAACAATTGTAACAACAACTATTTGAAATTTTATACAAATATTAACGGTCCCCAGATCATGAAGCCTACTGACTTTGGTAAGCCCCTAACTTTTCCTCTAGCGCCACCATGAGGTCGACATTTTTGGTCTGGATGTGCGTGCCTACTCTCCTACTTTGCAGACCCTCCACTCTCCCTTGAAGGAACTTGCCAACATTTCTCAGTGAATGTGCTCTCATGTTGCTGTGGCTCTTTGGACTCACTACTTTCAGTGGGTGGAGGAGAGCAGCAGCACATTCAGTCGACTAGTTTTCACTTATACAGAGAAATATCTCTACATGTACTCGCAGGCTTGTTGTAAGAAATTGTACAGACTTTTGTGGTTCCCAGACAATGTATTTTAATGGCTTCGTGGAGCCGCTGACTTTTCCTCTTGCACCACCACGTGGTCCACATTTGTGGTTCTGAGTGAAATGTCTCAACATCTGTTGGATGGCCATGAAATCTGGTACAAACATGTCATGTTCCCCTGAGGATGAATTGTAATAATTTTGGTGATCCCTAAACTTTTCATCAAGTGCCGTCATCAGGTCACCATTATAATTTGTCCAGTACTTTGATTTATGCCCAAATACCTGCAAAACTAATAACATTCCCATCATCCTGCATGGCTGTTGACTCTTAATCTGGTTTTTGTTGCAGATCCCTCTGACATGGTATGTTGACATGCAAATGACTAGTGAAATGTTAGAATGGTGATATTATCATTTATCTCAAAGCAATGTTGTGCCTAAGCGTCAACCTTAGTCTTGTTACTACATGTTTGCTGCACTTCAAAATGCCTGTGTTTGTGTTAAAAGGTTTTAAAGGGATCTGTCCCCAGGCCATTATCCAGCCCTGCACACAGCCAGGGCATTCTGCTGCCATGAATGATCACTCTACTCCCTCCTGTCCTTCGGTGCTGTAGTGACCCTCCTCACTCCAATCAGAACATCAGTCACCACCTATCTTGCATCACAGAATGAGAAGCTTTCCCTTCAAAGAGTTCTTCACATTAACCTCTTTCAATGCAATCAGTTCCCATCTCTCCTTCCACTGTTTGGGCTTCACGAGTATGGGGCTCCAAATGTAAAAATGTGAGCTAAATGTTCAAAATAAATCAGCAAAAAAACTGTAACTGAACTTTTACATTCTGCGCCCCATACACGAGGAATACAGTTTATTTCTCTTCACGCATTTCTTTATTTCCTGTATTTTCTAGTCTTGTATCATCTTTATGTGATTGCTCAGCAATTAAATAAACTGAAAGGACCTACAAAGATGAGATGTTGTGGAAAGCAGTGTGCCGGTACTTGGGTTGACCAAGTGTGTGGGCCTACCGACGATACCCGCAGAATGCCAGGACCTTGAACTGCTGCCACTGTTTCAACGGCAAGCCCAAGCTTGGAATCTGCTTTGCCACTCCGGGCTGGTCATTCAAGGTTTAGTTGGTGTTAGTTCTTTGAGGTCCTAAACTTAGTTGGATAGTTGGTTACAAAGTGTTTAGAAGGCAATAACATTCCTATCCCCAATTTGAAACAGCTGTCCACTATTAAATACGCTGGTCTCTTAGGTTTGTTTTACTATTTCTCTTAACCTTTGATGTAAAGTCTTCACAGCCAAACACAGAAGAAATAATTGGGACACTTGACTTGACAGAGACTGAGGTCAGCGTTAAGGTTAGGGTTTTGTTTTTTCAAGTCAATATTCAACTTGTAATGGCTTGAAATGCTTCCGGTCAGCCATACCAGAAAGTGAATGTGCTCTGCTGCAAGTTCGGCTGGCCAGAGTGATTGTCACCTGTGCTGACAGTTTAGTCAGGAGCCCAGTAAGTGAAGACAGGAAGACCAGCAGCTTGATTTGCTGTAGTATCCACCACTTATCCTTACAGGGGGCTGGGCGAAAGGCAAGGTACACCCTGGGCAGGAGGAGGTGGGGACTGAACCACTTACCCTGTGATCAGCGGACGACCCGCGCCACATCCTAAGTCACAGCCGTCCCTTGCTGTAGTATATAAAACAAAAGTTCTTATCATAATGGATAGCAATATTAGTTGGTGCTGGTGCAATCTACATTATGTAGGTAGATATGATGTAATGTTGTGTACACCAGTCCTGTAGTGACAGCATATCAATAAAAGCACACGCCAGATTTTTCTGTCCATTAATCTCACTTGCACATCTACCAGCAAACACATTTCATGGAAGAGTGCTTTGAGCAGAAGCGAGTGTCAGATTTCTGTAACTGTGGCATGGACACCTGCCTTTGTAGATAGTTACGAACTCTAATCTACCAACTCAACCAGAACCATAATCTCTGTTTCGTACCACATGTAACTGTAGAACACTTTGAGCCAACCTTTATTGTGACACTTCCAGTTAATGCCGCTACAGTTTTGTCAGCAGGGTACGCATCATCCGATAAAGCAGATATTTGGCTGTGTGTCATCTGACTAACAATGGAAACACATATTTATGAATGACAGAACGTAATAGCAACATATACGCACAAAAGAAAATGAACAGTGGGGCATGCCGCAAGAAAAAAACAAATCACTCTCTCTGAACAGAACGCCTCAAGCAAACAGTCTTGGCTATCTACTTCATCTTGGTTATTTTCTTAAAATTTAAGGTAGACCCTACAAATTTTTAAAAAAACATTAAAACTAGGGAGGGGGTCATAAAAATCACTGAAAAGCAATTGCGTAACTTTGCACTTATGTGTTGCGCCCCGTGTCTATGTGAATGGTTGTGCTTCTGGGTTTTTGTTGCCTGTCTCGTGCTTTCTGGGTTGTGTGGTTTATTGCCTTAGTTCTCCTGTGTTTCGAGTTTGTGTCCCGTCTCAGCCTCCCTCGTGTTTTCACCTGTTCCCCCCATGTTCACCTGTGGTCCATCCCCTCGTTAGTGTCCTGTGTATTTAAGTGTATTTAAGTGTGTTCAGTTGCTTGGTTCTCTGTTTGTCTCTGTCGCGTGTGTGGCTGAGCTCTGCATTCAGTCCTCGTTAGTTATTTGCTCCCATGCTGCCTTGCTTTTTGGTTATTTTACTTTCACATTAAAACTTCTACGTTCTGGCTATCTGCGACTGGGTCCCTCCTTCACTCCTCCGCACCCCGTCATTCCTGACATTATGTCGTCCTTTTTCTAATTACCCTGATGACCATGAATATGGACAACGGAACTCTAACGACAAAATATGGCTCCTTCTTTCAGCCCATTGCATAGAGGAAATTCTGACGTGGGCCTCGTCAATCTGCTGGGAAAATTGTTCTTCGCATAAAGGCGCATTACACAAACACACAGCATCACAATAATTAAAACACAGCACCGTGTTAAACATTAACATCAGAGTTAATATAAAGCCATCCAAATGGTGTCCAAAGGCACATAGTCTCCGCTTTTTGTTTTTCGACGAGACACTGAAATTCCCTTTGTTATATTCACTGTGCATAAAGTGACACACAAACACATTTCAAATGACAATGGTAGGCCACAACTTGAAGAGGTCTGTGTGTGTGTGCCTCCAGCAACCAAAACCACTGAAATCCCTTTGCATTTGCTACCAGGGTGGTCTGAAGAGTCAAAATGGAAGCATAATTTCATACCACAATTGCACTCTGCCAACTTACCTGCACATACACAACCTCTGCTGACCCATTCCACCCACATTGCTGCAAGGGATCCTTTGTAGCCATGGAATTACAAAACAGTTACACACAAAAAAAACATTACTGCATTAGTGCTTCTGCCAAATGCGTAGAGCCCAAAACTGATTCTGTATCTGGAGAAGAACACATAACATAAAAACACAAACAGAACAAGAGGTTTTGTAAGTGATATTGCTTTGATCTCTTTGTAACACCTTCTTCAAGAGCTCTGCTGAAGAGCACAAAAGTGCAGTGTTGACATCCTGTCAACAAAAAAAAAACAAACACAAAGAAACATTGTTGTGTGGGCTTCTCTAGTGGCTTTGTAAGAGGGCTACAATAGAGGTATGAGCTGACATTATTGCTGTGTTTCTACTTCGGGGAATCTGCTAATGAATCCCTCCATAACTCTGTAATGTGGAGTTGCAGCTATTGTCTATAGCTTCATGAAAGCCTACTGAAAAGCCAGGTAAAGCAGGCTAGAGCCGAATCAATCCACACACACACACACACACACACACGGAAACTCATAACAATGTTGTTGTGACAAACTGGTTTTAGTGTAAATAAAGTGCAGAAGAGATACCCAGAGGAATAGGCTGAGAGGCTTAAGCATATCTGTGGAACAAAGATGGTGTAACCAAATAAATGCAGACGTGACAGACACAACACCCTATGACATCAGTCTCACTGACAACAGAAAACTTATATGATGACTTCATTCGCCCCTCTTCTTTACAGTCACTGTGTATTCTTATGTTTTCATCTTCTGCTCGCAGGCACTCAGGAGATGGGTATATTTATTGGGCTGCCTACACTTCACCCACACTGGTGTTTTCAATTATGTTACCTGACTAGGCCTCTTCTCAAGAATGCGTGGGTATGTCCAAGACTGTGTTTGATTGACAGCTCATTCCCGATCCTCTTAGTTATGTTCCATCTGTTAGGGTGGGACAATTCACACCATTAAGATTTTTCCCAACCAACTTTATTTGGTACGTACAAAATCACACAACGTCATGAAGGATGAACTTCAAATTAATGTCTCATTCTTGAACTGGGGCTTGTTGGGTTTACTTAGAGATCATTTGTATTTGTCGATATAAAATTTGCCATTATATACATTCTTATTATTAAAAACAACTTCTCACCATGTAATTCCAACGTTATTAGTATAAAGAGTCCCATCATTCCTAGTATAGCTCCAACCAACTTCAGCCTGATGACAGGTCTAATTATACAGGGTAATCAAAAACAGTCCTCTGTGTGTGTGTGTGTGTGTGTGTGTGTGTGCATGGCTTTTAACAGCAGCCTAATATGCAGGTTAAGTCTACTTCCGAGCCTCAAACAAAAATTCCAGCAACATACACCAGGGTCTTATTTTGGTAATTTTAATAACAATATTGCACTAGCCACATATTATTTGAATTCCCAAATCTCAGCAACATGTTTTTAATAAACCCCAAAGTTAGCTTTCTATTCCAAATAAGTTTGGCTAAGGATAATGTAAAATTATTACCAATTGCAAACATCTATCACACTTTACAAACTGAATCCCTGCTTCAGCTTTGATCTACAGTTTATACTTATTATAATCTTACCATCATTTTGCACATACACACACACACACACAGTTTTCTTGTTCAATGAGCAGTAGTCACCTACATTTCTGGTGCGCCCACTTTTGGTTTCACCTCCAAATAAAGTGGTTTAATCTGGCTGAACTCTTTCTTGCTGCCTCAGACACGCATTAAAGCAATGCTGCCATGTTCCTAGATAGAAATGCTGGCCATAAACTCATCTCAGCAGATAGATTAGAAACTTCCTTTAATAAATATCTTTTACCTTTACTTGCGAGGAATTTTGAAAAGGTTTAGTCTAACATTTGTGTAACAATAATCATACAAAATGAGTATGAATGCCTCGTGAATTGTGTGATTTTATTAAACTACACTTTTGTAGTGTTGTCAGTGTCTATACCTGCGTTTGCTGACTCACCCTCCTTCCCTGTATCCACCTGCTTAGCATAAAGTCTGAGCTTGGCTGATATTGTTTTCAGTACACCTATGTCTAAAAAGGGACCTGTGGGCAGAAGAGATCACTGTGCAGTCCACTTCAGTCTTGCTGTACTTCTCACCTAAGCAGCTGTAGGTGTGGAAGACCACTGTGCAAAAGTCCTTCACTACTGGCATGTGTTAATAGCATGGCCCTTCAGTCTTAAGCAGTCTAGATGATTTGTGCCTATGTGTCTTTTTCTTTTTCCCACTTGTATTTTTAACCTGTGATACTGGGCTTGACCACAATCAGCATGTGATGGTGTCGTTGCGTTCGCAATCTTCTCCACACCAGTTTAGTAGTGCTTTGGGGTCATTCAGCTGATGGTCCACAGGGCAGGAGCCAGTGGGTCTTTTGTCCCAGGGTGTGGTACTGCCCACCCTTTAGCCATTTGCTAAGGCAGTCTGGTTAGGTTGAGTGTGGTGCTTTGATGGTGTGACCTATTACAAGTCGTAACGCCATGCTGTCTTGTCAGTGTCACTGCAGGGGTTGCACTGATCCAGCCATGTGAAATTGAATAATGGCTATATAATGCAACCCTAGATCTCTATTGCAGGAAGAGCCATCTAATGAGTCCCCTTCCAGTCTCATTTGTAACTGAAGCTTTGGTGAAGGGCAAACCCCAAAGAGATCAATAAGCTAATTCCATTCGGTTGAGTAGATTCATACATACATCCAACTCAACTGCTTAGCCTGTTCAGGGCATTTGGGGGCTGATGCCTATGCCACCAGAGTTTGGGCAAGAGGTACTGGACAGGAAACCAACACAGACACTTTAAAGAAAGTTGAACAGTTTGGGAAATACACTTATTCGCTTTCCTGCCGAGAGCTAGATGAGAAAATTGATACCACAGAGAGTCCAGGAAGTTGCTGTGCCTGGCCAAGAAGTCATATATAGGTTAACACAGGGTCAAATGAATGAATGTGGAATGAAATGTTAGATAAAACAGGTCAGCTCAGCAAAAAGAGCACTAGTCATAAAATATAGAATATCTTTAAAAAAAGATACGGTAGCTATTCTTAAAACTTTTAATACATTCAAAATCAATTTGAATTTGAAAGCACCTTTCGCAAAAGGACACTGTACAGTAGAGTTAAAAAAAGAAGCGACTAAAAACATATCAGTCAGCAGTTCTAACGGATTCATTTTGTTGGAGGAAAGATTGAGAAAGCTCCTAAGAGATTCTGTGGATTCCATAGATACTACTGATAGCTCCAAATACCAGGTTTATGGTGCACTGGGTGTCTGTCATCATTTATGCATCTCCCTGTCATATTTGGTAACAGATCGCCTGTACTGTAATTACTTTAACTGTAGTGTGTAGTATACAGCATTGCATAGTATACAGCAACACGAGAGGATGGATAGCCAACACAGCATAAGGGACAGCCAATGTAGTGTTGCAGGCAGAACAGCAGGAACAACCCAAAAAAGATTTGGTGCACGCTATGCACGTGCACACAACCTGATCTCTGCCTCAGATGGTCTGGTCTTAGCCTCAGACCTTGTCAACTCTAAAAACGCCCCTAGGTCTCAACAGGCTTGCAGAATGAAACCCAGCATCATCTTGCTGTGAGTCAACAATGCTAACCACTCAGCTTCTGTGCCACCCTTGGTTGGGTACCGTTTGTAAATTTGTGGTGAGTGCCTAAATCTGTAGAGGCTCGTTTGCAGGCTCCTTGTGCGATCATAGAGCTAGGATTATACAATATATAACAATAATTTCTATCCATGTGAGTTCCAAAAAGGCAAGAATGTGTCATCTGGCGCAGAACGCTCCGAAGGTTGTGGGAGTCGGGCAGCACCAACCCCTTCAGGCCATGCGGAGTCACTGGTCAGGCTGCAGGCTGGTTCAGAAAATAATCTCTGACCTGTCACATACCCTCCACCCAGAATACCAGCTTCTCCCTCAGGCAAGCCTTTCAGAGACGCCAGCTACAGGCCAGGCCGCTCAGAAAGTTCATTTGTAGTTTCCATTTGAAGGCCTTAAATTGACAGTAATTCCTAATCTGTGGACCTGTGGTCTGCATGTTGTATACTGATGTTATTTGTGTTTTATAATAATTTTAATATATATGTATTAAGCTTGCCGTGATTTTTCTTTTAGCAGCAGCACTGATTGTCAGATACAGTCCCCCTGGAGGAGAGAGTTTCTGATCTTAAACATGTAAATTCAAACAAACACAAACCTTAATCATATGCGTAATTAGGCGAGCGTCTTGCCTTTCTCCCTCACACACACACACATGTTCACAGGCATTGTAAAAAGGCAGCGCATGAACAGTGGAGATCATGGAGTGAGGATGCTGAATTATTCATCCAGTCCTCTGTCATTCTGGGTTTACACAGTATTGAGATCCTGTTCACATGCATTAGTAGCAACACAGAGTTCACACACATGACCATACACACATTTCACTACATTTCTGTGTGATGCTCTACCTCTGCATCTCCTAACCTTGCGTTGATGGCAGTCACGTCCAAGTCAGTGTTTCAGCGCCTGTGTTTATTTTAGTTGATTTTTCCAGCGTTTCCGTGGCCCTTGTCTTCTCCCTCTGTTCTATGTCATGGTCTCTGCCTCCATGTCTCCACCTCCCACTGTGTGAGGGACAGTCTTTATTGATGCAGTGTGTCATTGCTCCGGAAGTGACAGGCAGCCACGGAATGAGAACAGGGGGTTTGAAATTGGTGAGTGGGATATCTACATCTCATTACCTGGTTGCCTCCATGGATCTGACACATCAAGTCTAGGAGAGATACAGTCTACAACACATCATGAATATAAGCCACAAAGCCTGGCTGTGGGTTAAACTACTTTTTCATGTGTAGCTACTAACAATATTGATTTTAAATTAAACCAAAAGAGAAAAAAAACAGATAAAAAAACCTCTTGCATTACTTAGTTAAATGCAGGCACAAATTAAACCGTTTCCATTTAAAAACATATCAATAAATAAATAGTCACAGTCAAGCATGATTTCCATTTGTAATTTAATTAATATTCAATTTTACTTTTCCTGAGACATGCTCATTTTGTTCTGCTTTAACAAACTAATTACTGGCAGAGCAGCAAAAACAGATTCCCATTAAGTTGTGTCCCATGCCTCCTCGTTTAACCTAAATTATAACTGAGCTTTGTTAGCTGACAGAGAGAGAGAGAGAGAGAGAGAGAGACCGAGCGAGAGCCATAGAGAAGGAGGGACCAGCATATCTTAAGGCGGTTAATTTAACGATGGGAGATCGAGGCGAAAACAGACCACTTACACAGGTAGCTGAAGCCCAGTGATGTAAACATTGGCACAAAGTTTCAACAGCTTCTGCATCTCTGAATAAAATCTCTTTGTACAAAAATACAATAAACTCAATATTAGTGCTGCAATGGAGGCAGATAAATGTGACATGGAAAAACTGCCATCAAAGTGTGAGCTGTAAATATCAGCAGTACGATGAATACCATGCTGAGTGACAAGTGATGCTACAGTTAAATCCGTTGCATTAATCGGAGAGGCTAAAAAAAATCTGCAAGTGTAACTTCACAAATTACAATGTTTTTGGTGACAATTAATTTTTAAAATGGATGAGAAAATGGTCATAAAATGTAAAAGGTAATCCACTGATCATAATAATGAAGCATGGCAAATGGTTAGAAATGTGAATAAAATCCACCCCCCTATCAATCACCTTTGTAACATCTGAGGGCAATTAACACAGTCTCAGTACAGGCTTATAGTTTCCAGAGAGCAATTAGACATAAATCTACAGCCCAAAAAGTTGTTATTGTGTCCTAGGGGGTTATATTTCTCCCACACATCCTTGAAGAGAAAAAACAACTTGAATCATAAGTCTTATTTCAAAACCCCAGGAACACTATGCGGCCTTGTGAGACATTTACATACTGTACATTACAAAAGCAAGGATCTGGAAAACCAAGATGACATTTGCTGAGTGCCACATACATTAAAAAATGACTCCTGCAATTCCAACAATTTGAACACTAATATATAATATATATTTAAAGACACTTGCAGTAGATCTGGGCATACAGTCAGCTCAGCCAGAGAAACACGCCAATGAACATGCATTATTGGCACCCAGGGTTATAATTGGAGGTTTTCAGCATATGTGCATGGTGAGCAACTTTCACAGGAATGAATGGCCACCCGTATTACAATTATTTTTTTTTTTGCAATAGTGAGTTAATGTTGCAGTGGTCATTGAGCCAATACTATTGTCATTAGCCTGGAGTGAATAGTTAATATTCTGAGGTTTTATTTAACAGAAGAAATATAACATTATCACGCCACCCAAATACTCTTCACACCCTAAATATTTTAAACATTTATTGCAGGTTCATAAGGGTCCAGATATCCACGTATGTCTTACAAACAACTTTACTATTTTACCCTCTATAGTATCTGCAGAAACTTTATCTGTGGCCCTATAACATTTGTTTATCATTTAAAAACACACATATTGATCATAGAAGAACCAGTGTTGAACCTGCCGCCTGAATTAATAATGAAAAAAAGACTTAAAATAAAGCTATCAAAAGGCATTGGATCCTTAAAGCTGCATCTATTGCTTTTTTGGTTGGTTGGTTGGTTGTTTTTTGTTTATTGGGGAACCACAGGAACAGATTATCAGTTAGTCTCTGTGTCTGTCTGCCGTTTGGTGCAGGGCAGATAGTGTACAGTACCTAAAACAGCTGCCTGGTGTGCACGGAAACAGGGTTGATGAGAGGAGCCGTACAATCAAAACAAAAAGAGCTGAAAGACTAAAATGCTGTCAGTAAGATGATTAACCTCTGTGGATTTGATCCATTGTTAATTTTAAAGTATTGATTAGTGCAGCTTTAAATATTCTAACAGGCATGATATAACATGTATACTCCAACAGGTATTATCTAATTTACTAAACAATGTGAATTACATCATGAAGAATAAATTCAGCAGTAGCTCGTTTCTGTTTTTACTTGCCTAGGTCAGGCCATCTTTGGTCCAGAATGCTTCTGTGAGGCTATTGATTTGATATCCTTCTGCTGCCCCCTCAAGACAATGTACAGTAGCAAGGAAACGTGTAACACAAGATATAAAATCCCAAAGCAATATATATCATGACAATTTTGGCACTAACAAAACCTCATACTTTGATTTATGAACACCATGATGTTGACACTGAAATATGGCCTTTACTTTGGATTTTTTACCTTATATCATAAACATGCCAGTTTTTGACTGTATTACCCACTGACACAAGTAAAGAGGTAACCTTTTTCTCAGTTTTGACCTTTTGTGCAAAGGCGCCATATGTGCCACATAGACAAACACTCTGGATGTTGTCAGGTGCAGTGGCATAAAAAAAAAACAATAATTTATTTGTTTATGTTTTTTAAAATGTCATACCTTTCCTCTCAAACCTATTAACTGGGGTTACAATGGAGGTGGATTCTTATCTATTGAGCCTCTCATGAATGCATCAAAGCCTCAGCACATTCACTGAATAACAATGAGAGTTTTTACTGGGAGAAAATATTTCATCCAGATCTATGGGGGGAGATAAACAAGTGAATATTATACAGACAATAATGCCCCGAAGAATGATTAGTTGTAGCCTGCAACACACAGAATAAGGCGTGTGGGCTGAAGGAAACCTCATGGACTGTTTAAAGCACTACGGTTTACATTTTGTGATGAACAAATCAATTATGGCTGAAGCTCACAAATGGCAAAACATTTTGACGATGAATGTTTTGGAATTGTAGCTGTCGGGAGAAATTGTGGCAAATCGCGAGTGAAAATGCTACGTTCAAAGGTAAAACACACCCTAATTTTGTCCAACATCTAATGTGATTTGGTATTAAAAGAATGATCTAATAACAATTTGAATTTAGGTTCATTGTGGGTCTAGTAGGTTTTCATATACTTCTTAAAACTACCATATGGTTGCATGCTAACCTGAATGTTAGCATCAGATTACACTTTAGGGTGTTTGGTATGTTTACTGAAAGTCTATTCTTCACTTACTGAAGAATGTATACAAAAATCTTGGTTTCTCTTTTTCATGAAAATAGTGGAACAAGAGAAACATGTTTGAGTCCTGTAGGACTCCATTGCGTTGGTGTCAAATGGACCTCAGACTTACCCTGGTTGTTTTGTTTTTCACTACCTGCAGTCTCTGTGTCCTGCTGCTTCTGATTGCTAACTTACTGTCTAATTGCCACAATTGCTGCAATTGCACAATGGAGTGCTGCTCCATACTACACCCACAAAGGCCCGAGCAACCTGCTGTTAAACTGTGTCTGTCAAACACAGGCTGTGGTGACCAGACTATGAAAAACAATGAAAAGATGAGTGTAGCCTATGGTATGCTGTTTATAAGGTACTGTGGACTTTTTACATTTTTTTTGTAAACAAATGTGGCAGACCAGGAGGTACAGTAGAGCCGACCCCAACGGGAGGCGCGGCCAAGTCCGGGAGGGAGTGTACGTCCCACACCCCTGTTACAGCCGAGGCTCCCTGGAGCCGGAGGGCACCTGTCAGCCGTCAGCCGATGAGATCGGCTGGCAATCATTTGTCCCAAAGAACGGCATTAAAAGCTGACGACCGGCCCACAGTGAGGGAGTCGCCGGAAGGAAGTGAGCGGGTTACCGGATTTCCCCACTGAGAGCGCGATAAGTGAAATACATTCCCTGTCCAGGACAAACTTTATGTTAACGTGTGATCCCGCACCTGTTGTCCCGACGTTTTGAATAAACTCTATGGTTGAAGGTCTCAAGCCTATTCAACCTATGACCACACCCAGTATTGCAGATATTTTTGGTAGAATTTGCCCAAGCTTTGAGATATCCATCTCTGAGATTTCTGCAATTTTGTTTGTGGTGATCATAGCAATGGAAAATTATATTTAAAAAAAAAATCATTGGCACAATAGTTTCTAAAAAGGAGTGTTTGTGGATTCAACATGTTGTGAGTTGGTTTTATAAAGGATGTTCGTCGATAGAAAGTAGTTTCAATGGAAGCTGTTCAGTGAACTCCTAATGTTGACCATTAACATTAAGACATGAATTATGTTTGCAATTCATGTACAATATGCCTCCTACATAGACGGTGGCATCATCTGCAAAAAACTGTGTATATTAAAGCAATGGAGTGCATAATTGTTAAGCAACTTTACTAAATAGGAAATAGTTTTCAATGTTGTCATTGAAAATGTGGTTGAATACAAGCTGCAGTCAAGTAGAGTTAGAACTTTTTAATTATGGTTAATTTGTTGGCCAATTTAAAGGCCAATACCCAAATCACTATAACATGACACAGCTGTCTTTGTCTGGCAGTTGGAGATCCATTGAGCTTGTACACATGGCTGCCCCTGTAATGCCTCATTTACATGTTGACATTAACTATGGCCTTCACCCAGAAAGTGGCTGACAATAACAGAGTAGTTTTGCCATTCAGTTGTGCTAACCGGTAACTTTATCAAGCAGCTTATACGACACTGCCACAAATTATGCTCTGCACAGCTTTGTTACCTCTTGGTAGTGTAAATATGATCTTGAGGTAGTCAAATATTTAGTAAATATATTTACTGGTCTTAATTTTCTCATTTGTATCTTTTTTTTTTTTTATCTCACTTGATTTTTGATTTGTTTCTGTTGAGATTTTCCTCAAGTGTTGAAACCTTGAAGGCAGGAAGGAACAGGAAAGCTGGCAAAAGGTGAAGTAATTGTGATTCTAAAAAAAACATTCAAGGATGCCAAATTGAACCTCAAATTTGGATGAAGACCGTGTTCCCAAATGGAAAAAACCATTAGCTTACACTTGTCATTGTCACAAGTATTTTACACTCGGCGGGTTCAACAAATGTTAAACATACATTTTTACACAAAAGGTTTTCATGACGGAGACATTCTTGGACCCCTTGTTGACAAGGTACAAAATGAGCCCATATAATAATGTTTGTTTGTGGTAATCAGTTCTAACTTGTAAAGCAAACACATTGTATTATATTTCAGTTTGCTTCAGGACAAGTAATGAAAATCTTGTCTGTCTACTTCAGTTTATTGTGTGCTGTAATTAGACAGCAATTCTGACCAGGGCTTTAGGGAATAACAGGAAACCAGACAGAGGCTAAAGAAAGGAGGAGGATGATGAGAAAGAAAAGTGAAGAGTAAACATCAGACAGGCTTTGGAGTGCACATAAGCAAGACTGTGCTTCTTCCAATTCCATATTTTTTATATTGTAATATTCTTTGTAGTTGATTTTATTGATGTTTAGGCATTATTTCTGTGGTTGCTTGTTACTTGTTGTCTAGCCATGTGTCTGTTAACAGAATCGCTCACATCATTAAGGGGCTTAAGTGTTTGTAGATATGAAGGGAATGTAAATAAAGTTAGATTTTAATGATGCAGTCTTCTCCAAACTGAGGGTAGCAATGAAATTCAGATCTTCAAACGGTCACTTTTGGATCTGTCAACATTCGAATCTGAGAAGGCAGACTGGTAACAAGCAGGGAAGTCAAAGACGAAAAAGTGATAAATGGCTGTATGATAGCAGTGGTGTGTGAGCTTATCTCCACTAGGCAGCAAAGCCTTTTTTATCACTCTTTTTTAATTGCCTTGGAAGTCACACAAACCCAGTGAAACATACACATGGTGTGCACAAACAAGTTTAAAGTGGTATTCCTCCCAGAATTTACCCTTCGAGTAAAAAGCACTCACCCCCTGTAGATCTGAAAGGTCTCTGTCATGATGGAGAAAAGTATCGATGGAAACATCTCAAACATAATCCACCAAAACCATCCCTATAACAACCTGCCTCTGGCGTAATATGGCCTAAATGCTATGTTCTTAAATTAAGGGACAAAATTAATTTTTTTTTCCCTTTTTTATTTTAAGAGAATAGTTCAACATTTTGGAGAAAACACTTATTGATATACAGCATATGAGGCTGCAGACAGGAGACGATTTACCTTACCATTAAAAACAGAAGGAAACAGCTAGGCTGGCTCTGTCCAAGACGTAACAAGATCCATCTAGCAGCACCTCTAAAACTCACCAATTGACATGTTATATGTGTTGTCTGTTAAATCTGCGCAGAAAATGTGGTTGTTTTTAATTATGTGCAGGACTATTTCTTGGCCAGGCGCAGTGACTTCTTGGAGTTTTGTCACCATGTGAGGCAGATTCTTTAGACAGGCTAGCTGTTTCCCCATGCTTCTGGTCTTTATGCTATGCTAAGCTAACCTCTCCTGGTTGTAGGTTCATATTTAAACGGACAGACATGAGAGTGGTACTAATCTTCTCTAACGCTTGGTAAGAAAGTGAACAAGGCTGTTTTTTACACGAACACCTCAGAAATGCGGAGAAAGATTCAATGGATGTTTGTTTGTGTCTCGGTTTACTGTACTGAATGTGTAATAAACTAAGGATGATCACCAGCATTAGTGTTGCATACAATTTCAGGTGGAAGGATTATTTGAGGAGCATATTTTAGGAATTGCTGTAAAATCAGCATTAAGTGGAACACTGAGATATGATAACTCGAGCTGTGATAATGCATAGTTTTGCAAGAGCAAAAGATCATCATAGATTGAAGTGTTCTCAGAAATACAATCACCAGGCTAAAGGTCCCTCTGGGCCACCTCTCAATTCTCTACGCCCATTCTCTAATAAAAGCATAATATCTTAAAATGGAACACATTTTACAGGGCATCCCAGCAAATACCAGTTAAAATTGAACAAAATTAGAAAAGGTGGTAGCCTCCAGTTTGCTTGATGGGATTCTGTACACCAATCGAGCCGTAACAGCAGGCTTGAAATGGATAAACGAGTTGACACGGAGGGGTCGGAGTAAGTGACCTTGAGTTAATACACCTGCAGCATTGAGAAGCAGACCTGACTGAGTGCGGAGGTACTGTGGAAGAGAACAGGTCGCTGATAATATACTGTTGTCGTGTTTTATCATTAGCAAAACAATCCCTGCTTTCTGTGCCTTTACATCATGAAGAGCATATTGTAAAATGCCATTATTAAACAGCCAAAGTGCACTCGCGTCATGACTTATGTTTATGATGTTCTATATGATGCGCTGTCAGTGACGGTTTTGACAAACTCCTGCACTCTGCTTTCACTGCAGATTAAATCATCTGTGTCTCCATGTTATCAAACTGACAAGGAGCTAACAGAAGATATACCCATATAGCAGGTGTTTAGAATATTTATCAATCTGGGATAGAGAGCAGCAATATGGAAATCTCTTTTCATTAATACATCATGGATTATTCTTGGATTAAAAGTTACTAGCTGCATACGTCTGACAGAGCTGCCTGATTAGAAAAAGTAATGATAGGTGTCCTTCTTAATGTATTGCATTACATTTATCTGACTGAAAAGTCAAACATCACAAGTTGAACATTGAAAGTGCGTATTTGACCTGAAAACCAGTGCAATGGGGCAAACTGTGCTCAGAGTGACAAATACTGTTGTTTCTTGTTTCTGCAACGCTCACCCTGGATTTTGGCCCGAAAGCTCCTGGCTGTACTTTGGTTTTTACTAATGTAATGTGTTTAGGAATATGCACTAAAGCACAATAACATAATAAAGGCTTTACAGTGGGTCCTGTTTGATTATGTATCTTCATCTCACTTAAAGACATTCATTATTTCAATTATGTGCTTATTTGCTACATATTCCTAAATTAATTGGTATTAAATCAAATTACCACACAACAAATCCGAACCCAGGCAGTTTTCAAGCATAGCATAACTGTACGCATTGCAGAGAGTTGAAGGAATCATAGTTACTGGGGCCCAACAGGTCTTTGATTTTTCTTTTTTTTCTAGAAATTCTGGCACATGCAGTGCAGAAGTCACATAATTTAAGTCACATAATTTACTAAATCCACTTGCATAGTTGACACAGATTGTCCTTGATTGCTTTGTCTTCCAAACTTGGCATGTTGTTGCATTTTTCATAGGCTGTGGCCTGCTATGTTTCAACATGACAAAATTCTGAGAAGTTGTCAATTGCTGGGAAATTTTCAATCTACATTCACCCAGGATTAATTATTTAAGTGTTAAGGTGACTTTTGTCAGGGAACACCTTTGAGCCAAATAAGAAATTAACTAATACTGCAGAACAAAGGTTTCTTAAAGATTCAATTACAGCAAAGAGTCAGATGAAATGAAGGTCAGAGTATTGTGTGTGAAAGGTTGTCTTTATGATGCCTTTAAGATAGAAGAGATACCAAATTTTTTTTTAAACTAGGGGGGGGATCATCTTAATATTTTACAGTCCTACAATACAGGACTTGCTTTAGAGCTTAAAATATATGTACAGTAAATGTCTAATGTTACCTCAGTCTAATGGTATGTCAGCAGTACCACACAGAATGAAAGCAAGGGAGTAGAGGCAGAGAGGGAATTTATTTCTCATATAGATGATGTCAAATAGATAAAAATAAATATGTTCTCACTGTATGTGATGATAGGCCAGATAATAAGTCAACTTCACTTATTCTATCACATATCAGCTGGTGAATCATTTCTGCTGGGCTACATAGTTAGAAAAAAAAAACGTGTGCTTCAGGGATAAAACGAGTGATGTGATTAATGAGCAAGAAATGGAAATCATGGACCAGTCTGAATGCAAATGGATGCTCCTCCAGCCAATCAATGCTCATTTTCTTCACAGGATGGATAGAATGGCCAGTAGCGCCAAATGATTTTATCTCATGGTAAACTAGAGAGTACAGTATATAGTATCAATAACAGATTATTTTGTACAGCGTTCCGACGGAACTGTTTGAAGAAGTCGCTCATCTGAATTCCTGTAAGTCACATCAGGTGCCAAGTCAACTGTTAAACAAGCAAAGCAAACCATGTGAAATCAGGTCAAATCCTAAGTAACTAAACTGAACAGGAAAGCATGTTTAATGTGTCTCCTGATTCTGCTACAAAGAAAAACACTGTGCCATGTCATTTACATTTTTCACTAAATCATTTCCTCTCGATCACGTTACCTCACTGAGCAATGACATTGTCACTACTTAGCTGAAACAGCTTCGTGACATAGGCACTCCATTTTCAGTTAATTATCTATAGTTTTACATGCAGAAAGTTACAGGTGGTAGCTTCAAACCCTTACGTTTTGTTTTTATTGTGACAGGAAACGCTAAACTAGTGCATTAATTGGCATGCTGGGGCACCCCACTAACAAAACGTAGGACATCATCCACCCACATGCAGTGCAAACCATAGCTGTTCTAATTTGGCTAATGTTGTAAAACAATATGAACTGTACCTGAGTTTATTTTGCAAATTCTATAGTTGTAAGTATTCGGTTTCCTTCTGTCCTTCACTGTCCGTACGTACTTCTCAGTAAAATAAATTCCACCCTGTTGGTGTGCTTACCTTTAGTCAGTTGTGTTCTATCAAATTTTGATTTGTTTACATTAAATTTTGCAATATTCAGTACTGTGTGATTTCCCACGTACTGATTTAGTTTTAGGTAATTATCTCATGACAGTTATCTATTCACCACATTTCCTTTCACTGGGATGTTTATCAATTCATTATATGCTTTAATTTCAAGGATCATGTACACAACACTCAATAAAACTACCATTTTTGTTTTTGAGTATTGCCTTCACATTACCCTGATATGACTGATGATACCTGCCTTGAAAGTTCAAGTTGTGTCAATGAGTGTGACAGATGTGCATTCATATCACTGAAGAGTTGCAGAAAGAAACAGCAGTAGTTCCATATTGAAACAGCACAATAAAAAGTGAGGTTATTGGAGCTGAAGTGATGGATGGGCACGTTCAGTCTCTCTCATCTGTGGTGTGCTGAGTGACCTGACATTTTACACTGTGAGTGAAGTTTTATATTTAACCATGGTGCCCTAACCTTGATAGAAACTAAAACTTCTCTTAATGTTACACAACCAGAACTTTCATCAGATGAATCACATGTGCCTGCAAATAGCAGGCAGTTAGGAAACACTTTTGTTTGGCACATGGCTGTTTGCTGCCGTCACCTGAGATGACAGTAGTTACATTTTTCTAGCTTTTGGCATCCACATACAGATAGAAACGCTGGGCCTAACTGAAGCCCTGCCTCTCCTCACTTACTGTTGCTATTCCTGTTAAGCTGTCCATCCTAGCATGGCACCTAATGCTGTTTACATGGTTAACGGTGGCAGATTCATTTCTAGCCGACAACCATCAATTTAGTTGACTACAATGACATAGCAGAGTTGGCCGACTTAAGAGTGTCTCCAGTTGACTTTTTAATGTTTCTCTGATTTGTTTTAATAAAGGATATTAAAATGTTACTTTGCTCCCTGTTTTTGGATGTTTAGCAGAGCTGCTAATGTTGGGGCGCCCCTGTAGCTTAGGGGTTAAGGGGACCATGAACTACCATGTATTGAGTATTGAGTCCAGGGACCTTCGTTGCGTCTGTCTCCCTCATTTCTATCGTCTCTCTACGGTAAAGGCTTAAAATGCCTACAAAAATGCTTAGCTTGAACTTTGATATCTAATCAGGGCTTTTACTGATGTAACCTGTAACTCCACAATAATGTAGTTAGCTAGTGGTAGGCTCCATGGCTTCGGAAGTAACGCTAGTCTACTGGTGTTGATAGTAAGCTAGTTAAATGGACATGCTACCATTTGCAGGATGCATTAGATCAACTAAAAAGACACTATCCTCAAAACTCTGGATAGCTACGGAACGCTGCTCTTACTACGGTCCCATGCACACACCACTTCAGTATGTGGAGAAATCAAAATCTTGACAAAATTTTGCTTCCTAGTTAGGATTGCTAAACTGTGATCGTACTATCGCTGTTCAAATTAGGATTTTGGTGGTCAATTGTACTTCACCATTGTACAAAGACACAAAAAGTAGGCTTGTGGCAGCCATCGGTTCCAAATTTGGATTATTGGTAAATGTCAGTAAACACTGTTCATACATAAGCTGAACATATTTGGTATCAGTAGGTCGCTGCAGCGTGTTGCCTCCGTCAGACACACTACTGCAAGAATCATAAAGGTTCAGCATATGAGTCCATCCATTGTTGAATGATTCATTTTTTATTGAAGAGTGTCCGTTTGTTTCACAAGGCTGATTATGCATCTGTCTACGCCACATTTGTATGTTTTGACAGACAGCAAATTTTAAAGAAGCTGAAACTCTTGGAATTGAAAGATATGTGAGGAAGTTGTCATCTAGAATAGCCAAAATAATCAGAGAGGCGCTTTTATGTTGCCATCCATGCTGTTGCATTTAAACCAAACTGAGACTAGACAGCTACACTCTCCATCAAACCAAAACTTGAAAAATGATGTTACTCACAGCCTCTCCTCGGTAACATTTCACTTAATGCATGAGCTGTTTGTGTTCTGCCTCAGAGGCTCAGTGTCAGAGGGTGGCACTAGTAAAAGCCAATGTGTGAGACAAGGTGTAATTAAACAGGGAACATGTAAATATGTAAAGAAACCCACAGAGGAAGAAATAACAAGCCATGGCCGAAGAAAGATATATTTTTACAGATTTGGTTGTAATACTTAAAGTGTAACAACATGCTCAACTGATGCAACCCTCTCTCCCAGCAAATTATGAAAATGCAACAAGTGCGGCAACAACAACTGTAGGAGATGGGGCTGCGAAGCTATGTAGTGTGTGTGGGTCAGGGAGACTGACACTGATTTAAAGGGCGTTTTTATTCTTTTATCTAAATTTTATGACATAGATAAATCTGACTCTGTCAGCAAGGTTCAGGGCTGATTTACTGTAGTTAGTGTGCGAGACATTTTCAAGCCATGAAATGCAGATTTTTATACATGTTAAGAAATCAGTCATATAATTTAGTTTACAGCTCATGTTTACGTGTGCAGTGCCTCTTTAATGTTAACTAGAGTGACTTGATAGCCCAAATACTGCAGTTTTAGCCACCTACAAGAAATAAGAGTAAGTAAAAGTGAAAAACTACTAACTCATGTTACTCATCCAATAAAAGGATACATCCGTGTTGATGAAAGAAAGAAATCACTTATTTTTTCAAGGTTGAGAAGAATATAATACAAACTTGGCAACAGGTCTCCTTGGTGAAATGAGCAGCACAAATATAAGAAACGGACAAACTCAAGTCCTTCTGGTGGTGCTTCCCTTTCCTTTCTATTAAAAAAAAGATCTGCAGTTACAATCACAAAGTTTGTTTTTCACACTAATTCAGTTTTATTTGCCAAATCATAACAAACGTTATCTCAGGGCACTTTTTCATGTTGTGCAGGTTTAGACTGTACTCTTTATTTACGGAGACTCTGCAATCTGTGATTATTCTACAAGCACACACTTCAAATGCCCATTTCTCATCATTTCAGTCTTTAATACAGAGCCTATCTATCTAATTTACACAACATTGTATATTCAGAAGGTTACAAGTTTAGCAGTCTTCATAAAGTTGGCTTTAGGCTGCCTGAATATAGGGCAGGAAAAAATTGACAAAACTCTAAGGTCAAAAATTCACTACACTATATAATGTATACACACTCAATTCAATTAAGTTGGATTTATATAGCACCATATCATAACAGCGTTATCTCAGGGAACTCATTCATATAAAGAAGGTCTAAAACGACTCTTTATTACAAAGACATAACCATTCCCACTGTGAGCAGCACAAGGCAACAGTGGCAAGGAGAAACTCCCTTTTAACAGGCAGAAACTTCAAGCAGAACCAGTACCAGGCTCTGGGTGTGTGGTCATCTGCCTCGACCGGTTGGGTAGAGAGAGAGAGAGAGAGAGCAGGAGGAAGAAGAACACACAGAAGCACAGTACAGGTCCACATACAGATTTAAAGCAACAGTAGCAGTAATGGTATCGATGTTAACACAAATAAAAATAATAGTAGTAGCAATACAATGATAACAAGAGCAGTAACAATCATAGTGGCTGTTGAGCAGGAACATGGGAGCAGCAGGTGGCTGAAATAACAGATCCAGACTTTACAGCTCTGGAGGCAGAAATACCTGCAGAAAACAACAGAAGGAGAGAGAGAGAGGAGGGAAAGCACACAGCTACGAGAAAGAGAAGCAGTTTAGTCAGTAACGAGCATTAATGGGATAAGAGTGCGTACAGGTGGAGAGGGAGAGGAGCTCAGTGCATCATGGGAAGTCTCTTGGCAGTCTAGGCCTATAGCAGCATAACTAAGGGGGAGCTCAGGGCTCACCTCAGTCAGCCTTTCAGTAAGCTTTATCAAAGAAGAATGTCTTAAGTCTACTCTTAAATGGGAGGAGGGTATCTGCCTCCTGTACACAAAGTGAGAGCTGGTTCCACAGGAGAGGAGCTTGATGGCTCCACTCAAAACTATTAAAATGAAATTGTTGGTAATGGTAAAAGCACACATTTCAGATAAAAGCTTTGTTAAAGCTTTTTCTATTTTAGTTAAATTATACTAGATTTTGTCTGTTTTCCTTAAGGTTTTCCATCGCTGAGAGCTGCTATTAGGTAAATGCAAACTGCTGATGAAATTTGCTTTGTTTATTGAGCCTAATTTAAAAAAATCTCTCAGGTTAATCATATATATACACACACACACGCACACACTGTAAATAAATATTCAATTTCAGGGATGACTGTGGTCACCTAAACCATTTGACGATTGATGCAGGAAGCACAGAACAAAATCCCATAGACACTGAACAGCTCTGTGCTCCACTGCAGCGCTGCTTCTAGCGATTTTTATTAAATTAAGCTGATTTAATTAATCACTAATACTCCTCATCCCTGAAGGGGAATTATTTCAAGAGGCACGTATTTTGAGAGAGTAGCAAGAGAGGCAATAGAAAATGAGTGATAAATACCAGAATTAGGGCCATGACATTTTGTACCAACGTTCATTGCTCCCAGATGATGAACCCTAATAACTTCGTTGATTCGCTGATGTTTCCTCTTGAGCACCTATGGGGTAGATATTAGTGAATTTTAAGTGTGGTGTTTTTTGGATGGCTATATTGGATGGATTGCCATAAGATTTGGTACAGACAATCATGTACACATAAGGATGAATTGTAATAAGAAAAGTGATCCCTTAACTCACCTGGCATCATCATAAGGGCAAAATATTTCCATCACTTTGGTTTGTGACCAAATACCAGAAGAACCAATGACATTCCCATCAGCCTCAGATGTACTTTGTTTAGCTCTATAAGCAAATGTTATCATGCTAACACATTAAACTAAGACTGTGATCAGCATTATCATTTAATTTAAAGTATACAGCATTACAAAGAATGGAGGTAGGATATGTCTTGTTTTTAAAGTAAGTTAATTAAATAAATCACTAATACTTTTATTCCCTACAGGGAATTCACTCAAGAGACATGTGTATTTTGATCGAAATGAAAAACCAGAACTATAAATTCCAAAATAAGACATCTAATAACCAAAAGGCAACAAAAAGGAAGGCACTAAAATCTTTAGAGTTGCTGGGCTTTCTGCCTTGACATTGACCAATTGGCACCAGAAGGTTCCAGAGACCGCCTGTCTGTATGGTCTGCATCTCACTGGAGCCAAACTCACCACTGGTAACTACTGGTTTGACAGGTTTCCCAAAATCAGCCGAAAAATGTTTCTTTCCTCAGCATCTGTGGCTGCCCCCTTCTCTGCTGAGGAAGAATTTGTCACGGATGATTACCTTAGTGACAGTGTTATCAGGCATTACTCCACCCAGAAGCCTCCTCTGATCCAAATATTCAAAATCCATTTCTCACGCACGCTGGCACGTCTCTAGCAAACTGAGTGATTTCTCCTGCCCCAGAGAGGCTCAGTGCACGAGGGAGGAGTGAGATTGAAGGGCTTTATGTGGGCTTATCCCCTCAGGGGCAGAGTCCTGCTAATCATCCGTGATCATAGACAAAATGTCAACATGTGACAGCAGCACAACTTATATTTCCCCAAAATGCCTCTCTCAGTCGTTTTGTTTCCTCCCGTTGTCTATTGCTGCCTCTTGTTACATTTTCCATTCACTGCACAGTTATTGTTAACATTTCTACACCCACACACACACATTGTCATTTGTGGTTTGTGTTTCTTGGACAGAAATGGAAAACAATTTCTTCTCTAACAGGATGCCTAAAAAAAGCAGATGATCCTTTCCAATTTTGTGAAAAAAATAAACCATCTCCTATATATCATCCTTGCTGCTGCATTTCCATGTTTGATCACTTGAAATAATAAAAATTTTAAAGGAATCTTTCAACGTTTCCAAGACTTCTAAAACTCACTAATTAATACGTTACACCTTGTTTGTTAAACCAAATTCTAAAAGCCATAGTGTGAAAACAATAAGTTGCAGTTTTATTTATGCTAAGCTAAGCTAAAACGCTGCTCACTGTAGCTTGATATTTAACAGACAGATATCAAAAGGGTATCACTCTTCTCATTTAACTGGCAGAAAGAAAGCAATTAAGATTTCCCAAAATGTCTCACTAGTCCTTTCAAATGTACAGTATAAACAGCAACATTCAATAAAGAATAATAACTATGATTGATAAAATGTATTTAAAGCAATCAGTGCATCTACTTTAAACTGTTTAAAGCTTTTAACATTTATTTTCTTACTTCATACACATGGAGCAGTTCCAGTCTGTTCTAATTGGTAACATGTGTACAGTGACTATTTAAAAGGTAATTGGGTTAATGTCTTTCACTCTCAGGGATCCTGTTTCCACAGCTTTGATCTGCCAAAGCTCTGTGGAGCTTTCAAAGCCTTCTGGTCGTGACAATGTAGAGGATGAAGAATGTACCTGGTGGAAATGTGTTAATTAGGAACTCCTGAAGCTACGGGAGGTGGATCTCGCTCTTTGACCTCTCTATCGCACCAGCTGTTGGCCCTTTGCAGCCCTCTTTCGGGGGCCAGGATGCCAGAGTTGTCCATGTGCTGGTTAAAAAAAGTGTGTGGCAGGTAATGCAGATTTTGCTGGACGTAACATTTAGGCAGCTTTTCAAATAGTAAAGGGTATTATAACATACCAGTAAGATATGTTGTATGCATGTGCCTCTCTGTCTACTACAAGTCATGTAATATAATCTGAAAGAAGGTGAGCTATTGTTCATCCTCATCAATTAAAAGCTGCCACCTTCAAGGGCTACTTTAAAGTGACCTCGCTTCTTTGTTTTGCTGAATAAGCACCTCCGAATTAAACCTAATTAAACCTTTACCCTGAGCTCACATCGGCTGAGGATGGTGGGCTGGCTTTCTCGTTCCATTTGCCCTACAAACTTCAGTTGTATAGATCAGGCTTTGATTGTAAAGGAGTAAGCACAGCCTCGGAAGGACAAGCGTCCCTCCATACTGACAACAGCGCAGGCTGGAGTGCAGCTTACATGATGACATTTTTCAAAAATATATTCGATGCGATGATGAGGCCCGAGCGTGACCAGATTTTCGGGGACACAAGGGCTGGTTTAAAGGGCAAATGAGAAAGATATGCAGTGAAGCAGTGAACTCTGAAAAGGTCGTGCTATATCATCCAAAAGAAATCTGATATTCACAAAACCAAACGTATCCGTCTGACAATCAGTCAATCAAGAACTGTGCATGCACAGTAACCTTTTCATGAAGCTTATAGTGATGTGTTCTTCACTAACCTGTCTTCATCTGTTGATACACAGTTAAATCTTTATATGCCCGAACTGTAACTCAGAAGAAAGCTCTGTAACTGTGCAGATGCTGACAGTAGCAGTGAATCATGATCTTCCATTTGTGTGCAATAATGTGTATTATTGTTAAATTATCACATGCTTCTCTTTTGGGAGTAGTTCCGACATTGCCAAGTGAAATCGGCAAACTGCTAATAAGTACTGGCTCCTCAGACGACTACAACGTTCAGTAAGCACAGACGCATCTTCTTTATGAAAGCTTGTAGGAACTCAAAAGTCTTTGCGTACTGTCTCCATCTGCAACTTTCCTTGGTAAGAGAAGTGCAGTGCCTCGCCCCTTAAGAGACAAAACTCTCCAGCACAATTACAGGTTGTTCACATTATCATGTCAGTAACTCTGAATTATCTCTGGTCTCCTGGATTCCCTGTTTCCACTTTGAGTCACATACAGAACAGTAAAACTCTTCCTTTGTTTAAAACATGCTAAATATGTTGTCTGTTGGCTTAAGTGGTTTGGGTGCACATCAGGATGCACAATGGTATTTTGGAGTCATAAAAAACCTCAGCAGTATAGTAAACATCGTGTTAGTACAATTGTATGTTTTTGCAGTGAGGCGTTGAGTTATGCCTACATGTATCTGCCGCTCTGCCCTTTAATGCAACAGACTGTAGTAGGTAAAATGAAACGCATAACATTCGACAATCACTCACACAAACACAGGCTTTCACGCACACGCTCACCCACACTTTGCATGAGAGGCGATGCATATGCAGAGTTAAAGGCAGTCGCAGCACCAAGTTTGTACTGAGGTCAACTCTATTTAGAGAGCAGACAGCCAGACTCCTGGAGTCGGCAAAGAAAAAGACAGGCTGAAATGCAGGAGAGACGAGAGAGGCAGGCCTTGTAACCTGAAACCAAGCAAAAGTGGAAGTCACTACACGCACATACGCAGGCATACATGCATTTAAGCCTGTGTGTGTGTGTGTGTGTGTGTGTGTGCAACCCACTTTCTAAATTAGAATTTTCCAAATCCATCTGTGACAGGAATGTGGCAGAGATGTGTATTTCTGGCAGCTGAACAGAAGGCAGCACAATGCCACTAGTTTTAAGAGCATCTCATACTGAACCTGAAATACATAAAAAGAATTAGAAAATGTTATTGCTTTTACAAGGGAACTGTTGTGAAATGTTATTAGTTTGAGAAAAGGGAATTCAATACTGCTATACTAGCCACATCCATAAAATGCATTGTCAGTGCTAAATGCTGCATGTTTAACCAGCATCATAGTGCCTCGACACGAGATGCATTTTCATTTTAATCGAAATTAACTGTTTAACAGGCTAAACACAAAAGCAATAGCATAACATAACAAATGACACAGCATAAAACTCCCTGTTATTAATTATCATTTTAGGTCAACTTCATGACTACAAATATAGAGTGAAAAGTTAAATCACAACACTCTTGATGCCCTAAAATAAAGGCTATATAGGACAGTTAATTTTATGTGGATTTAGGATTCCGGATGTGATTATGATACAGTTTCCTTAGCAGATGAAGTAAGGCGGTCATATTGACTCTGTAGTGTGGTTACAGGCATTTGAGGTCTTCCCAATGATATTATCAGTTCGTCAATGTCTGGTACTGTTTTGATTTCACGAATTACTGTAAGGTTACTTTCCATCATTTTCATAGTTACTATGTGGTTACGTGGAAATGGACTGTTAAAAGATTTTAATAATTTATTAAACTGACTATTCCTGTAGAAAGTCAATACAAAAACGTGAGCCAATGTACAGCAGCGATGTAAGGGCACTAAAGTAAAGAATTTAAAAATAGCAGGAGTGTACAAATACATTGAGAAGCATAGCCGTATAAAAAGGTTGCATGAGGCCTACAATATTTAGGAAGTTAAGAGAGAGGTATAGGTACATTGTGTGTGTGTGAGAGGACTGTCAGTGACAGTGTATGTAGGCAGAGGCAGAGTTCAGCTGGATGACACTACTCTTGAGCTGAGCGTTGAGGCCTCAAAGACACCTGTATCACTTACCAGACACATTTAAATAGTTCATTTTTAGCACGTTGCTGTGTTGTTTTGTTTACTCTGTGGTATGATCTGAAATGTACAGGGACTGACTTACAGCACAAAGTTAAAGCCTTGAGCCTTTCGACAAAAACTAAATCTTTGATTGGTGAGTTTGTTTGTATGGAAACCAACTGGCTGACAAATCCTAATGCTGCAAAAGTACCTTGTATAGAAAGTTCAGGTGTGATGGCAGAATTTTGTACAGCACATTAATCTAATACGGCCTAAAATAAATACAGTGCCTTAAACTTTACAGAAAGAATTGCTGCCCATGAGCCTTTTACATTTTTCAAAATGAATGAAAAGAAATTATTGTTTTTTTAACTGTTGTTTAACTGCCATGGTATGTTTGAGATAGAAGGCAGATGAAACATCAGCTGTAACCTGTTGTAGGTTACTGTAAAACTAGTTAAGGCCTGGTAACACCAAAAAACAGCAATATTTTGGGTCAAAATCAATTAATTTCCATGGAATTGCCATGATCATTGACTCGCTTCCGCAAAGTAAATACACACAACTTTTTTGAGTTCAACTTTGATTAACATGAAATGCAATTCATGCAGTTGACCAATAGCATGCTGTCTTGAAATTACTGTCCTAAAGCCAGCAAGTCCAAAACTTAGGAAGCTAGCTTATTGACTGTGTTGCACCATTTGATTTAATTGAACCCCCTCCGTAAGTGTATAAACAATGCCAAAAGCCAGGAGTGGTTTGCAGACAGATGAGTCGATGGTGCAAATACGTCTTTTGAAAAACTGTGAACTTCCATTAAAGCAATCGAGCTAACATGAAGGTAACCGGGTCATTGCTGTCATATCTAGTGTGAGGAACAGGTCCACTTGACTAACCACTGGCAGGTCACTATAGTGAATAATATAGTCAAAGATATGTTTAATTTGCTGTAAATTGCGTAAACTAAACACTTTCCTAGATTGCACACAGTAGGGCTGTATTACCTATTGCAGATACAAACACAAGGTGATAAACTCTGGCAAATCACTGATTATGAAAAAAGAAAATTGCTACATCAATCAACAGTTCTTTTCATATATCTGATGTTGATTCCTCATGAAAAGTTATTTGCCACTTTTCACACATTTATTCCAGTTCTATTAGTCTTTCACTCTATTTACATTATGACAGTTTTCTATCGCCTCCTATGTGTACATATGTTCCTCTAGTAGTATGAAGAAGGGGAGGCGGTATGGCTTATAGAAATGTGTGCCATGGTCTTTTGACAGTCTCATGAAATTGTTGCCGTAAAATTGTATTATTCTAAGACATGTGAGATGCAGGAAATAAAAAATTCACCATATAGAAAGTAGGGGATAAAAACGTAACCGTGGCAGAGATGTCAATATGATAACAACCATGTCAAACTTATATAGCGGGTTGACAGATTTCAGCAGACTGAAGTTTTCTAGTTCCTTTTGTACAGAATCATCCTGTCAACACTGAAAGAGAATAATATTTCAAAAGAGATGAATGAGGTGTGATTTGAGTTTGCGCTTCATGTGCTTTGAATTTCAATTAGTCTCTGATGAATACCAGGCCATGAATGCTCCCAGCAGGGTGTAACATGCCATTTCAGATCTGTGGGTGATGATTGATATAATTAGGAGTAATGAACCGGCCGCCGATTATAGCCATGAGTAGAATATGATCTGATTTAATGTATAGTATAATAATATATCCCTCTATAGTGTGACCCTCAGTTCATAGGTGCTCTTTGAAAAGAAGCAGTGAAAATGGGACTTGAAGACAGAAATACATTTAAATGCTTTTAAAGCACAAATTTGGAGTCATAATGCATTACAAAGTAAGTGTGCTTTAAATAAAAGCTATTACCAAACCTTACAAACACTTTGTAACAGTCTGACATAACATTAAGTTTTTAGTAGATTAGTATAATACATCAACTTAAGGTGCAAAATGTTTTGACACATAAATCATAATTAGGTCATTAAATGCTGTGGTCATTAAACAGTTTTTTAAGTTATTATCCAACACCAGCACTTAGATATTGTCCCTCTTAATGTAAAAAGTAAAGCTGAAAAATGTATTTAAAAAAAACATGTATGTAATTGCGGGTTCTCTGACCAATATTGTGATAACAGTTGATGAGGCAGTTGTTTTTGGCCCAACACGGGTCCTCCCAGGGTTCTCATTCTTAAAACGTTTTATTACCACTTTCTTAGCTCGAATCGAGGAAGGTACTACGTGTCTACTTAATATTATTCCATCATTTCCTAAACTAATTGTAATGCAAAAAGTGGAATTAGTTTAGGCTTTAAGGAGGACAGACCGCTTAAATCGCTTTAGTAAATAGCTTTGGTTTCAAAATGCTCTCACAATAAATCAATAAATTGTTCAGCCCTAGTAAGTCTGTGCAATAATCCTAACTCAAAAGAAACCCCTTATCTCCCAGAAAGGACATTTCCTTGAAAACAGTAATAGTATACCCCTACTTAACAAATTTCACAGCAATCGCTTGTAAGTTGTATTTTATGACAATCAAAACTCTGCTGGAAATCAGGACTATTCCATTTTAATCAGGGTGTCTTGTTGCCCGATCAGCATGATTGTCTGAATGGGTTGTGTGATTGCAATGAGAATCTTAAGATTCACATCAATGTGCACAATAATGTCAGTTACTCAGCTCTAAACTCTAAACTCGACAGACTTTCTGAATAGTTTTGTTTGTACATTGGAGTCTAATTTCAGATAGTGTGCAGCTGCTAAGGTATTGAAACTGGTTTCTGGCTAATATGACAACTTTATCATTATCATAATAATAATAATATGTATGTATAATATAAGATTAATGCATAATATTTATATAGGGTGTAAATACAACAGAGCTGATCCAAAGTGCTTTACAGGACAGTGAACACGAAGGAGTAAAAGTGTTTCTTTAAAATGTTTAAAGCAATAAACTGAGAAGAATCAAAGATTAATTTTGGAGCAGCCACTGAGAAAACGTAAGTGACAGCATAAGTCAATTTAAGTGAAGGTACATGAGATTAAGGTAATATGGTCTCTCTGCTTTTTTGGCTTTGTTGGAAGTCAGAGCCAGTGATCGAAAATAAAGATGCCTGAGCGATAAGACGGTTACAGTAACCGAGACAAGTGCAATGACACATAAATAGGACTTCATCTTAGGATGATTAAAACTGCATTTGACAACCAAATATTGTCTTCATAAAACTTCAAACTGTTGTATCATATCACTCCAAGATATTTTTCACCTTGTTTGACATGAAACCCAGAGTGTCATCAGCATAAAAGTGAAGAATGCAAGAGAGATGTTGTATTTTTGAATGATGTGGCCTTGTGGGCTCAAATAATAAAGAAGACGGTTGCACCTAAAAGCCAACCTTACAGGACGCCAAATGAAAGGGGCGTCGAGGCTATGAATAACTTGACAATGAAACTGAGCTCTAATGGATAAACATGTTGAAAACTAGTCCAAAGGTGAAATTAAGATCCCTAAAGATTGGTTCAGTTCATTCAGCCTGGATGTGAGTGGTGAAGTTTACTGTCAGAAGCTGCACTGAGATATAAAAGCAAGAGGATAGTGCAATTTCCTGCATCAGCTTCCAAGAGGAGATGATTTGTCATATTGTTATATTGACAATCAATTAAAGCCCATCAAGCTGACAGTAATGGCTAATTACTGTCTGCTATTTCACTGAATTACCAGTTGATTGACTAATTGATGCAATCCCTTAATCAATCACTTTAAATACACCTGGATATTTTTCTAAATTTGCCACTACATGTTAGACAGCAATACTGGCTCTGATATACACCAATCAGCCATAACTTTATGAGCACTGACAGGTGAAGTGAAGAACCCTGATTATCTGGTTACCATGGCACCTGTCAGTGGGGGCGACACATTAGGAAAAATGGGTAAGCATAAGCATGTGAGCGACTTTGACAAGGGCCAGATTGTGATGTCTAGACGACTGGGTCAGAGCATCTCCAACACTGCAGCTCTTGTGGGGTGTTCCCCATCTGCAGTGGTCAGTACCTACCAAAAGTGGTCCAGGGAAGGAAAACCGGTGAACCAGCAACAGGGTCATGGCTCAATGGTGCTCGTGGGGAGCAATCCAACAGAGGAGCCACTGTAGCTCAAACCGCTGAAAAGGTTCATGCTGGTTCAGATAGAAAGGTGTCAGAACACACAGAGCATCGCAGTTTGCTGCACATGGGGCTGCGCAGCCGCAGGTCAGTCAGGGATGCTGTCACAATATTATGGCTGATCGGTGTATGAGTATTTACCAGTTTCAGCACAGCATAAATATTAATCTTGGAACTATACTTTCCACTATAAGAAATGTGCCAGTATCCACAGGGTGTATGAGATGCATGTGATTGCAATTACTCCACTTGATTCGCTCCTGGCATAATGATGTGGTTGAAATGTCATTACACAATTAGTGGGGGGGGGGGGGGGGGGCAGCGCACAGGCCACGGCAGACCACTTATTTATGGGATAAATCTGCGGATTAAAATTTTGTGACATCTTAAAGCCATGAGGGAGAAGGAGGTGAGCTGCGTGTTTAAAACAGAAACAGTTTGTTAATGGATTTTGGTACTTTGTAATACATACACATAATAGAAGTTATAATCTACTGAAGAGTAACTTTGAACTCGGTTATATGTAGTTTTGCCCCGTTACAGTTAATTCTTGTACACTTCAAACAGTCATCGCATAGTATCAGATTTACACAAGGTTTTTCTAAATAAAAACTATACAATTAATACCCATACTTCCTTCTCTTGTCTAATTAAGAAGGATTGAGAGAGCTCATGGAGCGCTCGGTAATCTATTTATATATATATATCTTCTGCCCAAAAAAATTGGAGACTGTCTTCCATTCAAAATATTTGTAGAGTTGTTTGATCTATAAGCTAAGCTAAGAGAATCGTTTATCCTCGATGATTCACACTTCAACATGTACTTTTCTGAGTTTAGATTATCCGCATAACTTTTAAATACAAAGAAGCCGACCACCATTTTTACTTCCCCGTCAAACAGCGTGTCAGAAGAATATGTTAGCTTATAACAAGTGTGCATACATACTCGCTCATTTCGGGAGGCATCAGAGAGAATATGACAAGTGTCCAGTACCAGTTTCTCAAACTGAAACAAGTTCTCAGCAAAGCCTCCATGTTTCTCCTGTCGTGTGAGTATTTGTATCCCTGGCCTCTCGAGCCTGAGGCTTGTGGGAATGTTTAGCAATGAGCGTGTAATATTCATACTCGGCTCCATTTTGGTTCTGTTCTCCTGATGTCACTATACTAGCTCCTATACTAACCAGGTGATTTGTTTCCATGCATTATTGTTTTTTATTAGAAGTGTCTTTATGTTTTATCCAAAGTGCTTTTTAGCTGGTCGAACAGCGTCTGGAACCGCTGCCAGCACACCTTTCTGATGTCAGAATGGGCAGAATGGGCAACTTTGTATATGATTTTGTTATTTTATCGTACCATCAGAACGTCTTATTGGCCATTCTACCTTTTGCCATGACACCTTCTCCCATCCTACTGTCTGTTATTACTTATTTTGGTAATATTGGTGGCTGATCATCATTGTGTGTTAATAGTCTTGTTTATCTTAATCTGTGTATGTTTTATCTGACAGGACTTGCCCTGCATTGTGTAACACTTGGTTCCTACAGAGGCCATGTAAGGACCGAGGCCCCCGAGAGGACTATAGGCACAGTCCGATGGTTCAACATGAGTCATGAATATTACAGCATAATTCTTAAATATAGATATGCGTAATGAGTTATAGATATGAGTGAGTAAATAATGTAGAGTAGTATAGCGTTTCCCCCACATATTCCCCCATTGTAACTTAGAGTCACAACAATGAACCTCATTTCCCTTTTAAAGTAAGGTCACACACACTGCAGAATACACCGTTTTTGTGGTTTGTTGACCGGTAAAAATAGCAAGCAGAGATGAGATAAATGTCCACAGAAATTTGCTCCATTCCTTGAGTAAAATATAATAAATACTGTGTTTAAATGTGAGTGTCCCTTTTATTGCATCTTTGCATGTCCCCTCTTATCCAGATCTTCTGTACTTGGAGCACATTAGAGAGGCCTGCCCCCAGGAAGAGGTTACTAGCACACTGATGCAAGGGGGATCTTGAACAGGATGCTTTGAACTCCTGGGGTGCTTAGTCGATGCTTAATGAGTCGAGAATAGTTTTTACTCTTCGGTGATGTATTGGAGCACAGAATACATGGTGCTGAATTTCAATCCGGAAGCACTGGGCTTCAGGTTGTAGGTGCTGTCCGAATCTGAACCACCACCTTCACCAGACCATTTGCTAATGCAATGCAAAGTCTCTTGCCATGTCGTGTGGTTGGTAGGTCCGTCGAGGAGGATTTCTCCTGCTGCCTTCACGGATTCAATTATTTTAGCGTAGTTCATGCTACACTCCAACAATCACATCCACTTCAGACAGTAATTTACCACGTGTGAAAATAAGCAGGGTTTGAAATGTTCCTTATTTGGTCTTCACAAAACCACTTCAATCGCTTTTTGGGTGTACAACCGAGTGCAACATTATGAATGCCTATGGATGTGTGCACCATTATCCCCATTTGAATGATTACTGCATCTCGCTCCACTCTATGGTCGCAGGTTGCGCAAACTAGTTTGTTTAATCATATTGTGGCTTTTAGAGTTCTATCATAAAGAATCTGGAACAAATAAGAATCGGCTTCTCCAACATTTTCGTTTGAAGCAGTGAGTAGGAAACAACGTTCCATTAACAGAGGGAAACACAGCTCTGTCTGTCAATTGTATTCACAGAATTTCCTCCCACTCCACAGTAATTTGCATGCTGTTATTCGAGGACTTTGTCGGGGATCAATGTGGAATTTACTTCCTAATGGAACTCTGTAATAGTCCAAATGAAGATGGAAGAATCGGCCCTCCTATTGACACGCATTACTGTTTAGTTTGCATCTTTTGTCTTGATTCTCTGTAATGAAAATGGAGACTTACAAGACTGATTCACATTCTACTGTGTCCCACATGATTCTCTTACTTCTCACTAAGTTAGGGTACATTGTCGTCTCAATTGGCATATTCAGTTCATGCAATTGTACTTTGTGCCATAATTGATTGTAGGAGAATCACTGTGTTCCCACAATTGTGCACAGTGTTCAGCTGTGATCACTCAGTCTTGAGCTTCATGAAGGTCCCTTGATGTATGAGAATAACCGGAGTTTGGTATTTCTTTCCTTCATATCGGCATAATGACAGATGTGTAAAAAATGCAAAGTTGTCAGGAGTAAAAAAAAAAGTTTTTATTTCTTTTGTGTCAGCATAAAATTGTAAAGGTACAGCTTCAAGAAATGTTCTGTAACCCATAATGGACAATGTGTGCAGAACATAACTTTTTTGATTAACTAATTAAAATTTAACTAAGAACCTTGGTAAACATTATACCCACTAAGCATCAGTATGTTAGCACTGTGCCTCAGTACAACCCTTACAGAGACGCTAGCATGGCTGCATGGAGAGAGATAGTTTGTATTTGTTTAGACTTGAATGCTCATTTATATTAAAGAGAGGGCATAAAGAAAGATTATCTTCAGGATCTTTGCATGGCCAAACGGATCCTGGTGACTGATTGCTTGAAGCAGCCTGGCAATGATTAAATACGCTGATTTTCGGAAACACATTTTGACTGAGTTAGCATTTTAGTCCTGGCTCCAAAAAGCACTCGGATATTCATTCTGTTGCACATAAAATCCTCCTCTCACAACTGCGTCTGTATTGTGATATATGGAGTGGACACCCAATTAAAAAAGGTTTTCAGCGAAGAACTTGCCAGATGTCTGTGTTTTATCCACAAACAGTTCCTATCTGGCGACTGATCCATGAATTAGTCTCAGTAATAGTAACTTTAGCAGAGAGATGAGGCATGTTACTCTAATGAGAGGTTGCAGAAGCTGGACCTCTGAGCTCTTATGGTGAGGACAGGGGCTCTTATAGGCAGCTTTCTCCAATGTGTCTAGGTCCTACATGTCCTAACCGCTGAAACCAGAACAAAACACCCACAGTAGACCGTAAACACACCCACAATACACTGAAAACACAAAGGGCCTGTGTGGTGGAGAGCCTTCTGGCAGCTCTTCACACTGACATGTCCACTAAGGAGTGATTGATGATCCACCGTGGAGTCTCTCGGCAGGCAGAGAAGCACAGATGCTCAAGTTTTTCCAGTCCAAATGCTAAATATATTTCTAAAAAAAAATAAAAATGTGATCCCCGATGCTTCCCTGGGAGAAAGCTGAGACATTTTTTTGTACCTAATAAACAGAAACCATCAAAGGCTCACCTTCCTGAATCATGGCAAGAAATTCAATTAGTGTAGGGCAGATGAAAAAAACCAAAAAGAATGGCTCATACTACATTTCAGATAGAAAGAAGTTGGGTCATTATTGGTGACAGACTAAAGAGTAAAGAAAGTAGCCTCATAATGGAGAAAGCTGGGGGCCAGAACTTTTAATTGTTTTTTTTAACTCAAACATATGGCAGATCAAGCTTGTTATAGCGCATCGCAACTAAAACCTGAACCCTACAGCTGTGTGAAAATATAAAAGAAATCAAACGTGAGGAGAGTGTTTTGCCTACAAAATACCACAGTGGGGACTCAGACAAAGCAAATCCAATCATTTTCTTTGTTAGTCTTTTGATCACTGGAGCCAACATGTAATGGCATTTGTCAAGTGAGGAACAGATCCATAAGAATGCCTGAACAACTTGCAATCACAAGAGATCCATCTGGATATTACCGAAAACAGTAATCGAAGCTGTGTAGCCACTTTTATTGAAAGGATTATATATAAAGACAGAGTACACATATTTCATTCATCACCACTACACTCCATATTCCTCACAGCTGATCATGTGAGTAGTCAGCATTAATCAGTTCACGTATATGCTCGGGATGAACCGCCTTAATCACACACAGACTGTATTTTTTTCTCAGTATATACGTACAACTGTTACAGAAAAGCTGTTGACTAATAAAAACACTTTGCTGAATTCATTTATAAAGTTAGCGTTTGTATTAGTTATAGCCTGTAATTTATAAAACCTGATGCCACTGGTGCAACAGTGGTTATCCACAGTGAAATTACAGTTCGCTGACAGAAGCCATATGGTGCCTGTAACTCAAAACCTCCAGTGTTTTAATTAATCCTAAATGTGGCCCCCGTCCCTTTTGCATTGAGGAAGTGAGATTAAAGGATTCATTTTTTTTATTTTATTTAAAAAGGTTCAGTCCCCAGCAAATTCAGCATTGGTGCCTCTGGGCTGGCTGGCGGCTCAATCAGACACTACAGACCCTTCTCGCAGTTGACATTCTGACTTGTCACTCGCAGGTGCTAATTACATTGATAATGGCTTCATTCTATTCAGGTGTGATGGTACCAGGGTTCCCGGCAGTGTGCATTCTGGCACACTGGCCCAACTAAATGAAACGCAGCCATCATTCATTTTATTACATACACCTCTGCTTTTCTTGCTAGGACAAGTCAAAATGGGAAACATGCCTATTGACAGTTGGAAGCTTATGTCCTCTGTTGCTACAAACAAAACAAAAAAATGGAATGATAGTTCCTCATGCTGCCGCTTTCAATGGAACATGCTGTTGTGCAGCCCACTGCACTTGTGCATTAGTGTCTCTTTCCCTGAGCCCACCAGCCCATCCCAAAGACTTTAAATTCAGATTAAATCACACAAGGTTTTACAAAATTAAACTTACATGGTTTTGGTTTTTAAGAATTGATTGAAGTTTGCTTTGAAGTTTGAGGTTTCCTGTCCTGTTTATAGTTGGTTGTCCATTGTGCTTTATTGTGGACAAAATCTAATTATCCACCTCCAGATTCCAATGAACACACTGCACATGACACTAAACCACTGGACATTTTCAAATGTTTTCACAGGATAAAATGTGTCAGATGGTGATGTCACACCTTTAATTATGAATCAAAATAATAAAAGAGCAGGATTTAACACAGCCATGTAGCCCTTCTGAAGAAACAACTTCCTCCACCAGCAATGTAACAAATGTGTGTGATTTAATGAATTAAATAAAACATCCTCATATTACAAGAGTTCAACAAAGAACAGATTTTGTAGTCAGGCTGTGTCACACGCTGGTACATATTTTACAGCTTATCTTCTCTTAATAGCAGAGATCCTCACCCTGCAGGATTAGAAAATACTGTGGAGATAAGATACTCTTGCCAGAGGGAGCTAAGCATCACTTCTCTCTCACACACATCCTGTGGCTAACACACACACTGTCTCTCACCCCTTCAACTCTTTTATGTTCATACCGCTATGACATTTCTTGGAAAACACATTAGCCTCAGTATTTCTGACAAGCGGGCCAAGACAAAAATAAACACAAATCAGGAAAAAAGAACCATCTCAAGAGAATCAACAGATTTGTGTACTGGTGGAACCTGCGGAGGGTCACTTGATATAGTATGCTAAAGATACACAATACATGTATTGTGTGAGGGGACAAGCTAGTCCCGACTTGATGCATTACAGAATTGTAACATTACCAAAGTAAGATAACAACTTCACAGCTCTCTGATTGCAGGAGTCATGGGGACATTGGTAACCCAAAAACTTCACAGGTCAGATAAATGTTGAGAAATCGTGATATGCATGCATATTTGACAGCAAGGTGAGGAGATTTGATAAGAAGCCATTGGCTGCAGGAAATCGACAATTTTACTTTAACACCACGCCAGGGTTTATATTAGTGCACCCCGAGAGTTTCAGATCACCCAGAACTATCACCACAACTTTCATCAAATGCTCATTCAGTAAATTGTGTAGTGTTACAACAACAAGGACTATTCTACTCCAATGTAAAAAATTAAAAATAAACTACATAAAACTATTAAAAAAATGAATTACTGCTATTGATATTGCTATAGATGCTATCACTGCAACCAACATACGTGGTTATTCTCCCTGCAGGGTATATTAGTAAAAACTCTGTGACAACTTACTTTTCCAAAGTTGATGACAGAATGAGTCGTAACTTTTTTCTTATTTATCTGATTTATTTATTTATTGTTAGCTTTCCTGAGGTTCGTGGAATGTCAATTTGCAATATTGCTTCAAAATGTATTTGTACTGACTGCTGATGTTTATCGGGGTGTTATCACAGCAATCTGTCACTCTGCCAAATGTATTGTACAAATTAAAGCAACTGAATAATTTTCTTCTTGGCAAGAACTTCCAAAGTCAGTAAGTTGTTGAGTGTGTATAAATATGACACTTTAACAGACATCCCTACACTGATGGAACACAATCACTTGCAGCCAAAACAACCAATGAAGCATTGTTGGTGCACAGATTAGTATGATTTAATACTGATCTTGCCGATTGTGGCATTATTAGCCTGTGATTATGCAACTAATCTTGGCCTCAGTGAGCAGGCCAAGTGGTTTAGTGGTTTCCCAGGGTTATTTCTATCTCCGTCCAGTATTGTACTGATCCAGTAACATATGGCACACTAGCAAGCCAAGATCTTCAAACACTTCCATGGTGTCATCGCTGTTTTCTTCCTGAATAATATTGTAATGGTGGTGAAAATGTCAAGGAGCATTTTTCTGGAAAAAAAGATTTGATTCAAGAGGAGCAGGACGTTTGCGTAAACGATTGATTTCTCTTTAAGGTTTCAGTCCTGGTTGATTTGACAACACCCGTGGTTACTGGTGGGAACAGCATGAGTGGTTTAATGCTGTAGCAAACACTCGGATCACTATCGAGGTCAGTGACAAACGCATCTGCGTTGCATTTCCTGTGACTGCTTCACAATAAATGCCACCATGTGTTTCGCCAGTTGAACACTTTTAACGTGAAGCAGCAGAAAGTAGATATCAATTAGATCAAATTACGCTGAATTACATGAATGCTTTGTTTCCCGTAAATCCCTTTGCTTTTAAAGGCAACTTGAATACAGTGTGGGAATGGCTTCAACTAACAATAAAAAGTTCAATATAGAGATGTAATTACAGAATGTAAATGCACTGAATGGCCATTGCAAAATAAAATGCAGACAATTTCATTAGAATCTTACAGATTATAACTGTAAAGTAGTCAATCATATAGATTAGGCTTTATCTCATTCCTTTTTGTCAATTATATAATTTTGTTAATTAGACCAAACAGAGGCAGAGGTACAAGATTATACCAGAGTATAGCTGGTCCTAATCCTATAGTCTGGTGTCTGAAAACGTCTGTAGTTTCATGTGTGACGGGGTTCGTGATTAACACCTATGTCAAGATTTTTTATAATTAAAATGCTGCAGACATCATTAAATTGAGTAGTCTCTTTCTTCAAATGATCTGTATTCTGATGACTGCTTTTTCTACTGTTGGGTGTTAATGAATCACATTTGTCAGTGTTGTTGTAGATTGCAGATATACTGCATTCCTATTGAAGGCAATTACACCCAGAGCCTGTCGATACATTAATCAGGCTTTAGAAGGCATATTAGTACTGATCAGAGGCCACCCACTCAGAGAGATACTGAGTTTCTGTTTTAGTACTCTTGTTATCAGCAGAAAGATCAAAGAAAGTCCACAGAAAACTTTTAGCTTTGCTTATTTTTTTAGAATGTGTTCTGTTTCCATGTCACTTCTTTTAAGCCTCCATCAAATATTCTGTTCTACCCAACCGATCGAGGCAGATGACCGCCCACCAAGAGCCTGGTTCTGCTCGAGGTTTCTGCCTGTTAAA
>JAVQJF010026236.1:0-19588 GCA_036023855.1 Gadopsis marmoratus | reverse complement strand
GGACGCACAGACCTCTACAGGCTAGACAACGGCACCCTGACTGCCATTAGGTATCCGGATGAAATCCTTGGACCCATTGTCAGACCCTACGCTGGTGCAGTGGGTCCTGGGTTCCTCCTCATGTGGTGAGAGTATGCAGGCAGTTCCTGGAGGATGAAGGAATTGATACCATTGACTGGCCCCCACACTCGCCTGACCTAAATCCAATAGAACCTCTGGGACATTATGTTTCGGTCCATCAGACGCCACCAGGTTGCACTTCAGACTGTCCAGAAGCTCAGTGATTCCCTGGTCAAGATCTGGGAGGAGATACCCCAGGACACCATCCGTCGTCTCATTAGGAGCCCCGACGTTGTCAGGCAGCATACAAGCACATGGGGCCATACAAACTACTGAGGACCATTTTGAGTTGCTGCAATGACATTTCAGCCAAATGGACTAACCTGCCGCATCATTATTTCACTTTGAATTCAGCCCTCTGTAGGGTGATCATTTTCATTTCCATCAAACATTGTGGCATCCTTTTGTTCCTAACACATTACCCAGTCCATATCAGTACAGATATCCAGTATGATTTTTTTTTCCCATTGAGGTCTGATATGTTTTCAAAGTGTTCCTTTAAATTTTTTTGAGCAGTGTATATACATATATGTGTGTATTTTATTAATGCCATAAATTCAGAAACACACTTATAAATTCCCATAAAATTACAATTCAACACTTCTAAAGATTTCATTCCAATTTACTCAATAAATAGTGTACTGCCCAGTGCCACAAGAAGCACTGTAATTTTGTTAAAACAAATTCAGATTTGGGTCAGCTTGTGTGATGACCTAGAGCTGAGGAGTAATATTGTGAGCTAGTGCTGAAACAATTAAGCGGTTGATTGACTTGCAGATCGACAAAAAATGAATTGTCAACAATTTCAATAACAAATTAATCGATTATGTCAGTTCATCATTGTAAATTGAATATCTGGTTTTTAGAGCTGTTGGTTGAACAAAATGTTGTAGATTAAATGGCCTATCGATTAATATAAAAACGTATCAACAGATTAAACAGTACTGAAAATAATTGCAGCTCAAGAGTGAGTAAAGGGGTTGAATATGTTTACACACTCCATTTTAAATAAGCCTTCATAAAAAAATAGGACTTCATATTCATTTACTTTTAACTGATTTGCAGAAGTTATTCATAAACCTCATTTCCAGTCAGCAGGACCAGTAAAACACTTAGCAGCAGGAAATAGTTGAGGGAAATCAATACTGCATTGCTACACAATGAAGTACATTAAAAGTATGGGTATAGAGACTTTTCTTTTAATCATTTATGAGGCTGACTGCCCTTCAACAAGCTCACCCTGCCTGGTAAACACACACACACACACACTCCCCAATTAGAGCCAATTATGTCCTAATCAATGAAGGAGATTAACATTCTCCAATGAAAATCTGATAACCGCTTAACAGCCAGAGAGGTCAACCTGAACCCCCTCTATTCGTCTCCATTACTGAGGAAAGAAGGGCAGCATGAGGGGTTTGGAGACGGGGAGAGAAACACAAAAAGACAATAATGACAAGTGTATCTGCAGGGTTCAGAGAGACCCTAGTAATCTTCAGGCTAGAGTCTAGGATCAATTTCTAATCTGTGAAACTACAAATTAGCTGTGTGCCAAAAAGAACACCGCAGGACATGTATGAATGAAATAATAATCTAAAGCCCCATTCCAATGGGATTAACATCATAGGGGTAGGTGGGGAGTTAAGTACTTAATTTGGACTTGTATTGGTTTCCAAACAACCCTGGTTGTCACAGGGAATTTGGCAAGTTTGGTGCCATTGTGCCTGTACAGAGACCACAACCAACCGATGGATAAAGTATTGTTTGACAAGAAGTAGAAACTTCCACTGAAACCACAAATTGTTGTTTTCACATTTCTTTTTCTGTATGAGTTAAACAAGATACAACATGTTAGTCAGTGAGCTTTAGAGGAGTTTGGTAGGTGCGTTTTCTTCCAGTCTTTATGCTAAGCTAGGCCAACCGCATCCCGATTCCATCTCTACCTAACACACAGACACGAGAGTGATAATCTTCTCATCTCATTTTTGGAAGGAAAGCATGTAAGCATGTTAACAAAAACTTTACACTACATGCTTCTTGGATCATAAATCTTTGATAGAGGTTATTATTACAGACAGTGTGGGACAGAAGAGGAAGGAATGTGAGGCTGCTGATTGGATGTGCTGTGCACAAACAGAAGGTTTGATGACATGAACATTTGCCCACTGTGCTGATCTACTTGTATGATTGGCTACTTGCAGTGAGTTATCTGTGAGTGTTTTTAAAATTTAAAATTCAGCAAATGGGGGATATTTTCTTCTGGGTATAAGCATCATCTTCTCCGGCCATATTTTCTTTAAAGTTTGTCGGTGTGTGTCCTCTGTGTTGTCTGACCCTTGTTACCTCACCTGAGGTAACAGTTAATCCAACTTTAGGAGACTCAGTAGGCATTTGTCTGACACTAACAAGGCCTGTATTCATCTGGCCAGTGATATGAGCCATTGGACAGCCAATGGCTGTGTAAGGTCAAGGGAGTAAAGTGATTACAGGGACTTTCAGATGCATTAACAAAGTCTCATGACTGACAACAAGCTGCCTTGTAATCATTTATCATAGCTCCTGAGCTGGCCTCGTCATTGTAGGCGGACTGGCTTTATTTATGTAAGGAGTAACACATGTCCTTCCTGTCTGTGCCTCAGGTGTGACGAGTGCCGTCTCTGCTATCACTTCGGATGTCTGGACCCCCCGCTGAAGAAATCCCCCAAGCAGACGGGATATGGCTGGATCTGCCAGGAGTGTGACACATCTTCCTCCAAGGTGAGTGTGTGCTATATGTGTGCACGTGACTCTGTTAGGCTGATCGCTCATCATGACAGTACTTTGCTATGAAATCAGTATGTAAAGTTCTTTACTTTGACTTGTACTTATTTGGTTAATATTGTAAGAAATTAGAATTAGATTTATTTTTCTGCAGTGATAGAGTCCCCTACATTGTTGGGTTTTTGTTGGTTTTCTTTGGTAACAACTGACAAGTTGGTTCTGTCATTTGATCGGTGCAATATCTGTGTGGATGGGCACTAATAGTTTTATATCCAAGATGTACATTTGCGTTACCAACCTTGTTGTCAAGCCATATATTCTAACTATTCCTTTCTTTTTGTTTAGTTGTTTGCTTGTTTTTATTCAATTTAATTGCAATAAAGGGTAACATTTGGCTGCCTCTCAACCTATTTGAGAAATGTATCCCCATTTCCATTTCTCCAGAAACAGCTGATTGATGCTGGCGCACGGGAAGGAAAATATAAAAACCATAGAGAAAATGCTCAATCACAGTAAAAAAGCATTCAATTATCAAGAAAACCAAAAGGTTAAAGCTCTTTTTTAATGTTAAGTGGTCCCAATAAAAACACCTAAAAGAGTCAATGTTGTTTTAAAGTTCACCATTAGTATGTTTTGACATTCAGTAGTGTATAAACACACAGATTACACACACACTTAAAGATTTGGTGATATATTAAGTTACGTATTCAACTGCTTAATTTACTCCAACTTTAGGTAAGCAGATGGTCTGATCTGTGCTCTTTGGCATAATTGACCTGTGCATTTCATACAAACATCTGTCTTCTTATATTCATAAAGGGATTTAGAGTTAGACCAGTCCATTGGGATTCCACTCTAGCTTCTAATGAATCATAGCACAGTTCTGTTGGGAAAAAACAAGCCCTGAATTTTTAGGCACCCTGATGGATGGATAATTGCATTCTGGTTCAAGTCAATAGTGTTCTTTGCATGAGACATAGTTATTCTGTTTTCAAGACAAAAACATTTGTGATAAATCCTTAACATTGCCTTGCACTTTACGTCCCTGGTGTTCAAGGCAATATCATGTTCACTTCGACGATCACCTTTATGATCAAGACATAAAAACCAAGGTCAACTCTCTGTATTGCTCATCCAGATTTCATAGAACTTTAGTTACTTAAAAAACACTCGTTGCTGTAATTTGAAAATTGTCGAGAGATACAACCAAGAACAGTTGAATGAAATGCAGCTTTACCACAGGTACCAGCTACATTTGTGGAAGACGGCAACAGACAGACTTACAGAAATAACAACTGCTAAATCTGCACATTTCTTCAATCAACATGAAAAACCGCTCCTAGCAAATGCTACCGTAGACACTGTGTCAACTGAAAATTGCGTTGGTGGATAGATATGTTACTTGGTACCGATGAGTTAGCAAACCAATATTATCCCCTAACATGAACACAATGTCAGGCAAATTCTACACACAGTGGCTTTAATGGTGGCGTATTCACAAAAGGATATGGCAGAATAAAAGACTCTGCTTGTTATAAAATCATTTATAAAGATGTAGACCGTTTTACTTTTAACTGACAAGTTGGAGCATTGTACTCCATACTTTACACTATGTCTACAGTGTTGTTTGTGGGGTCAGCTGTCAAAATGGAAGAATAACCTTAAAGTATTTATAAGATCAGTATGTGGGGCTGATATTGGCTTTATATTAATAAGTCTAAAACCATAGTATCCAATGTTCAATACACCCCACACTAAACAATAAAGTGTTAAATGGAAAAACATTACAGATTACAAGTACAGTTTGTTGTAGGATAAAAAGTCTAACTGGTTTATCCTCTGAAGAGCATGAATGTTATGTTATGTCATGTCAATTTTAATTTCATTTGATTTCTGTTATTTATTGCATGTAAGTGTAAATTATGGCCTGGAATGGCCACTAAAGTTAACACCAAATACATTAGGACTCTGTTCATCTGTTAATGGGGACCAGCAATGGAAACAACCAATTTCATGGAAATTGAAAAGAGACGGGGTGCATCTTTTTGAGATCATGAACATCCACAGCAAATGTCATGCCATATTCAGGCTGTTAGTTTTAGATATTTTTTAATGGACTAAATTTTTGGTCATGGGGAAAGTTACTGTCATGATGGATGGATCAAAGCAGTGTATTAACAGATCATAAGAGACCAAAAGATGGCGCCTTCCTTAAATTGTGGTCATACTAGCACCGGTTTCTGCGTGCGTGTTTTGTAGAATATTCTGCAAACTGCGGCATTACTTTCATAGACTGTTTACAGTCCTTGATCATTCTGTTCAATATTAATTTATTGCCCATGTTGCAAGTGTGAGATCATCAACGCTTTTCAGTGCTGAGTGCTGGGAAAATTCTCTCAGCTGAAGTACGACGACTCACTGACTTAGTGACTTTAGTACCACATCAATCCCTAGCTTCATTTTACCGTACATAAAAATGATCCCCCCGAGTTCCAAGTACAGATTTTTTAATTAGAGGAAAAGAGAGCACTAGTTTTAGATCGATACTCTGTATCGGCAGATGCCTTGAATTGAGATTGAAAAAGTTGGATCAGTGTATCCCTAAGCTAATGTCACTGTACATGAAGGCCTGGTTTCGAGTGAGGCGTGAACTAGATCTAGTTCCAATAAGACCACATACAGAATCAACAAAAAAAAGGTCATTCCTTGATAGGAGATGGGATACAAACGGTGGTTTTCTGTGTCGAAGTCAGATGTGTGGCTGACAGAACCACTGGATCACTGTTACTACACACTACTTTCACCTTTGCTTCTATATGACGGACCTTATTCTCACGACCACAAGAGGTTGCTTCTCAGGGGAAACTTAACAATCAACCAAAGCTGTAGTTTTTCTGGTGTGGACAGTAGCAGTCAAGTACAATTCTCACTGCATAATTCAAATCCCCATGTCAGATGAAACCTATACTGTATTCAAGACTTTATTCACGTATGTTTTTGTACTGTACACCTTTAACAGTAAAGACAAATAGCGAATATTAAACCGGTCTCTGGCTTCCTCCCCCACAGCTCTGTGTGTCATCTGCCTCGTTCTGCCATCACTTAGACTTTCATATCTCATTCCCTGTGGAGTATCTTGTCCCTGTGAAGATGCTCCCACCATTGTCAACATGAAATGGGAGAATGTCTGGGCTTCAGATCTCTCTGCCCCAGAGCAGGGCGACATTTCACTTGTGACAGGAAAGTAATGTTTGCTGCGTTGATGTGGCAAATTAGCGATTTCCTTTACCACGCAAAGATCACTCGCGATCAATAACTGCAAGCCTGAAGAGGCATGTTTAAGTTTGTTGCTTAAACATGCCTCTTCATGATGAAAGAAGCTAACGCGTGTACACCATTTCTAATACTGCAGGGTCCACATTTTGAGAGGCAGTTAAGAATGTGACATTTTTGAGAAAGCATGGTGCAGACCTTTTAAGGCACAAGGTGCTCAGAGTGTCTCAGTAATAGCAAGTGTGGGGAGATAATTGACTCCACTAAGGGCATCTAAAAAGCACTCTGAGATGAGAGCTGTATTTAAGGAAAGTTTTATTATCTGCTTTTAAATGCCAAGCCATGTGCCGTTTTTGCCTGTGGGGGGAGAGTGTTTCTTAAATGCCAGCATTAAGTGCAGAATATTACCTGATCGTTGCGACTGAGAATCAGATGCTCGCAGAGATAGCTTGTGGTCAACTCCTCTGCCTCTGACAGCTTACTACAAAGAATTGTACAGGAAGTTATTGTCAAAGCTTCCTGCAGCCACTGCTCTTATCTGAGAGGAAGATGTATGAAATCCGAAGGCAGGGGTACGCAGAAAGCAGCACAGAGCATCTTACAGTATGAGATGCTGACTACAGTTTTGATTAAACGTATTGCTTGAAAGCCAGCCCGTTTGTGTTTTGCACTAAAGATGGTTTGCTTGAAATGAGTATAACATGAAAAGCAAATTTTTCTATTAGTACTGGTAGAGCTTCGCACATTACGCTCTCAGTCATACCAAGTGTTGTCCGTCCGTGTATGAAGACAGGAGTGCTAATACCTGTTCCAGCTGGCCACACTCAAAGGTGGGACGATAAGCCTTCCATCATGAGGAGAGGCGAGATGCATTGCATGCTAGCGGCTCGATGAGTCTCTCTGCATAGTCACGTCGTGTCATGTCAGCATGCTAACATGCTCAGGATGGAAATGCTAACATTCTGATACTAAGCAGGTATAATAGTTACAATGTATCTTTCACTTGTTCACTAGTTTTGAGATGACTAGAGAAAATGTCTTAAGATCACCAACGTCAGTAGGATTCATCTTCTAGGCACCGTGGATGTCTGTATATGATTTCATGACAATCCATCCAATAGTAGGTGAGATACACTGATCAGCCATAACATGATGACAGCATGGGCACCCTGACCGGTCTGCGGCTACGCAGCCCCATCTGCAACAAACTGCGATCCTCTGTGTGTTCTGACTCCTTTCTATCAGAACCAGCATTCACCTTTTAAGCAGTTTGAGCTACAGAAGCTCATCTGTTGGATCGGACCACATGGCCGCCCATGACCCTGTCGGCGGTTCACCGGTTCTCCTTCCTTGGACCACTTTTGGTAAGTACTGACCCCTGCAGACCAGGAACACCCCACAAGAGCTGCAGTGTTGGAGATGCTCTGACCCAGTCGTCTAGCCATCACAGTTTGGCCCTTGTCAAAGTCGCTCACATCCTTCCACTTTCCCATTTTTCCTTGGAGGACAAAATGTTCACTTGCTGCCTCATATTACCAGGTGCCATTGTAACAAGATAATCAATGCTCTTCAATTCACCTGTCAGTGGTCAGAAAGTTATGGCTGATTGGTGTATTTCTGTCTGGACCTAAGTAGTGCACTGACATTGCCTCTACCATGACTATAAATCCAATGTGACCATAAGAGATATTAAAGGGATGGATGCTGTGGTTAAAATGGTATTGCAAACTCTGACAATAGACAAATGTATATCACCTCCTTTAATGAAGATAGTGCCACTATTGGGTCTATGGGGATTATACACTTTCAAACTGAATTGAATTTACAAAAATCTTCTGCCATTAAGAAGATGATCGATCTGACTTGCTATTTTATTTCATGTCATTATTCAGCCTCACATGGTCATGTCAGCTTGCTTGGGAGATCATTTTAGTTTCGCCCTAACTAATCAGCAGCAACTGACGTATCTGTAATACCAACATCATTTTTAGTCAACACAGACACTGAGGTAGTTGTTTCTAGGAGCAGTTGTCTAGCTTTTTTCCCCACAATGATCTTATAGATCAAGATTCATGGTACATTTATTTGTTATTCTACAATACAGGCATGCACAGTTTGTAGTCTGGTGGTGCAACAACAGATTCTTCACAACCATGTAGTGTCACCAGTAGTTCTCAGGCAGAATGAAACACAACCCAGCAACCTCCCTCTTCCCAGGTATACTCTTTATAGCTCCGCCCTCTCCCAGCAGATTGGTTGCTTAGGGCTAAACACACCTCTGGAGCCGTTCACCAGGGCAGCACAAAGCACCGTAAGTTTAAAGCTTTTTAGCAACAGGGACGATGGTGGTTGCCTTGAAGCAGTTTAGAACGCTCTCCTGGGACGGTGAAATGTTAAAAATCTCAGTAACGACATCAACTAGCTGATTGGCACATGTTGTTAGTACACGACCAGGGATGTTATCAGGGCCAGCAGCTTTACTCATATTCACTCGCAGCAGGATTCTTCTCACATCCGCTGTAGATACTGACAGTGGCCAGTCCTCTGGAGGCAGAGAAGACTTGACAGCTGACTCTTTGTTGAGGAGATCAAAACGAATGTAAAATGTGTTAAGCTCATCTGGCGACGTGACCTCACACATGATGGGGGCGCTCCTGCCTCTGTTGCCCGTGATGGTCTGGATCGCTTGCCACATACTATCTTTGGCGTTGCTGGTGTTGAGGTCTCTCTCCAGTCTCTCCTGATGTCTCTGCGTTGCCTCCAGCTTTCAGTCTGGCTCTGTTCATCTGGGGGAATGTAAACAGCAGCAACAAAAACACTGATGAACTTTTGGTGGACACAGTCCACCAACTTTGACTACATTAGAGCACCAAGCATTATTGATGTGCACACATCATACTGGAGTCTTGTGTTCTGTCGGCAAGAAACATGAGCAGTAGCTTGATCAGGGATGTTGTGATGAAGCCAGGTCTCTGTAAAATTATTGGCACAACAGAGTTAGCCTGAGTCTTATTTCAGAGGTTTCAGAGATTCAAGGGTCTAGGACCAGGCTATTAACATCTGGCACATCGTAGATGTAGCCCAGACACGCTGTAGGAATATATGCCGTCGCACATCAGGTTCTTGGCCTACCTTGGTGGCATTGGAAGTTAGCATTAGGTCATTTGTATTTTGGCTGTGTGCCCACTTCAAATACAAATGTACAACAAAGTTAATGTTCCTACTGTTGTTCCTGCCAATAAAACCAAACCCTAAGACGCAAGTGATTTTATTACCAACTGTGATTCTCAAATTGTCTGGGATGCTGTCTATAATGTCCTGATTAATACCCAAATATATTTTTGATTAGTATTTGTGCCTGTGATTTGCTTGTCTTGTTGAGATGTTTGTAGAGCACTAGTAATTACAGAGGAGCTGCTGGTTTACAGTGTTGCAGGAAAATGCAGGAGCTGAGCGTTGGTGCCTTTGCAGACACGTTTCTGTTGTGCAGAGGGGCAATAAAAGGCTTTATTATACAGGCTTGAGTTCATTATAGATGCTGTGTTTCTCTCAGCCTGCTTGGCTTAGATAAACCTCACTCTGACCAAGGCCACATTCCTCCAGCCGTCGCCCCAGGCCCTCACTGAATTGATTTCAGTAATAAAGTGACAGTCTTGCCGTAATATACGGATGGCCTTTAATTCAAGCTTGTTGCTGTGCCAAGAGGCGCTTGTTTAAGACTTTATTTACACCCTTGCAGCGCTGCCTGCCATGCTGGGTTCCACGGTGAATCAGACCAGAAGATTTGGATAAAAGGTTTGAAATGCCAAAAGCTCTTAAAGTTGCTCAGGCAGTGTTTAAAGTACCCAACTGTGAACTTGTGTGGGATGCACTACTTTAGCTGCACTCAGATTTGTTGTCATCAAAAGGATTGCAACTGTTGAAATGGCTGTGCGTAAAAGTTTCATTTTCTTCACTTCCTCCACAGTCATAGGTCTACTCCTACTCAGCAAACCGTTTGTATTTGAAGTCCTTTTATGACCTCAGAGTATTCAGCCCAGTTTAAGTACATATGACAGTTGTGTGTTTAAGGATAGCTTTCTCCTTTTTCACTACAGGGCGTTGATGAGGAAAATGTACCTTAAGTCTTTGTAAATTTTTTATGGTTTGTAACAGCTAATGTTCATTTTCATGAGATTGCCATTACAAGCTGTGCCATCAATCAGAAGCTTCATCGCTTGACCTGTGAAAGACTGTAATTAAGTTACCCTAATTAACTTAATGAAGTGTCACACTCGGCTGGCTTTACTATATCGAGGAAATTGAAAGAAAAATAGGCATCATTACTCATCAGATGTTCTGGTATTTAGAGAGAGGCAGGGCGAATGCGTTTCTTTTTTTTTTTTACCAACTCCTCATCCAGTGGGTGTCTTTCTTAGTGGAAAAATCAAACCTTTAGCCTGTTTTTATTTTTTAAATGAGGCATTTTTCATTAGCAACCTGATTGGTTTGATCAGTATTATTGGTGCATTTAAACAATGAAGATAAATCCCTGTGTGTGATTTGAATTTGTTGCTGCATTCTCTTATCTGTATTCAACTTTAATCTTAACGCCGCAAGGACTGCACAATCAATAAGCCCAAGAGTCAATGCTTTTACTCAAGTGTGTGAGGTGCTTAAGGCATGATAACCTCATCAATGATGGTTGTCTTTTAGACGTGGCCAAGGTTTAACCACAGTTTAATGTGATTTAAAGGCAAGCAGTGGCAGCTAAACAGGGGCAGCTAGCTAAACTAGCCCGTAGGGACTTCGAGATATGGTCAAGGGTGACCAGGCGGGACGCCGAAGACGAAGAGAAAATCGATGGCTAGGAGTCACCTCAATCACTTTAACTAGGCACTGTAGTGCCTAGTTAAAGTGCCATGCCCCTCTCAGGGGCTAATTTGTGGAGTAAACAGGAGTGTGTGATTGTTGTCGGGGTCCTCAGTGGCCCCAGCAGTCCATTTCTCTGAACCTGGCTCATTCTAATAACCCTCTTAGCTCAGAGCGTACATGAGGCCACTTTTTCGACCCCCTCAGTATTTTATGGTCATAAATAGTGTAGCAAACACTGAGCAGCAGCACTGCCAGCCTTCGTTAAAATAACATTCCCACAAGTCTCCGGCTCCTGCTGTGTGTGCAGAAAGCATGCTATATTCTAATGGCATTCTGGATAGACAGTTTCATCTAATAAATACATAATAAACTTTAGCTTAACATTTCCTTTTGTGAACCCACCACAGTTGAATATTGGGGTACTTTGGATATATTGTTGGCATTAACTTTTGTGACTTACATGAAATATTGTACATGATCACACGTTGGCTTGTTTTGATTCACATTTCCTATGAAGCAGTGTAATTGCTGTAATGCGTGAACCTTTTAAGTCCAGCTTTGTTTCATGTTTGAACTTCCGCTGAAGTACTGCATCAATGCATTAGCTTTAACCCACTGGAATCTATGGTTCTACTGTGATACATGTAAACATCTATGGATGTAGCATGAGGACCAATGAGCTAGGACTAGTACTCTACTAATGGACATAAGACTATAAAGATACTGATATATGTTTTTTAAATGCATTCGTTTCAGTAAATCCAATTTCTGTCCCCTTGCAAATGATCTTTGGCCAAGGACAGACAGATGGTTCATCTTGGCCCGCCGCTAACTTTCTCACAGAATTGATGTTAATTACCTACAGGTGATATAATCTGTTGACTTGTCATTTTAACGCCACGAGCTATGGTCAGCAGCTAAATAGGATAAAAACTATTATATTTATTTCTAATTCTATAGCAGTGATGTTGAGTAAGTCAGTAATTATGCCGCGATAACACTGTGCATAAGCCAGGCCTTGTCATATGCATTTGTGTACTTGTATAATGAAGGTTTTGGGAAAACCTGCATCAAATATTCTTCAGTAGAAATCATTATGTCATGTAAACCACATTCACCACTTAGTCAGAAGACTCGTCTTCCCAGTTTTATTTTATAAGACGTTTTTGGCATTTTGTCTCTCACATGGTACGTGTTCCCAGCATTGTTCATAAATAAAGCAGATACACATCCAGTTTTCCCACCGTGCCTGGGCATTCAGACCTATTTATGATTCTCGGCTTTATTCTAAATCCTTCAAATTGGAAACAGAGAGAAAGCAGCTCCTTTTCTCGACTGTATATCCTCTTTCAGGAGGTATGTGTAGCTATCTGACGGGGCGATAAAACGAAAAACCTGCTTGTGAATTTTACCTCTGATTAAATTAGGTGTCGCCTGGTAGCTTCACCTTGGTATCAGTTATGCCTCGCTAAAATGGAAATAAGTTTCTTGGAGGAAAAAAAAATTTGGACATTAAAGAATGCCCTTTCTAATAAATGAAACAGGAATTGCAAATATGCGCAGTCATGAATTTTAATTGCGCTCTCTGGTGACTGGTTTGTGGGTGCTGAGGAGCAGAGGTGCAGGAGAAGTGCTGGGGGCAGAGGTGGTTAAATGTAGCGCGTAACGCACTGCCTGAACAGACTAATGAAGCCGCTGTTTATGACCCACTGTGATTGTGTCATCTCTGGAATGGCAACAAGACGCCAGTGCACAGGCACTTAAACAGATGGAGCTGCACACACACACACACACACACACACTCCAGAATGTGCTTCTATCTACCAAATATGGTATTGTCTTTAGTACATTTTATTCAAGTTTGAATGTTTTTTAGAGGAAAAAGGGAAGAATGCTCAACAAAACATCTGGTCAAGTGCTGGGACGACGCCACGTACCTTCAGTATGATACAATAATCTACAGAACAAAAGTATACAGCATTAGAGTCAGCAATAATGACTTTATAATGCCAATGAAGAAATAATTGTGAATTCAATGGGGACAGTGGCAGGCGGGGAGTTTGACTCGGGCGGTGCACCTGTAAAATGGTAACACAGGGGTCCTAAGGCGAGCTCAGGGAGGACCGAAACCTCCTGTGGACCAGAAGGGAAAAAGCTCGCTTGATCTTGCTTTTCAGTATGAATACATACCACAGCGATAACTGGCTCGTGGCGGCCAAGCGTTCGTAGCGGCGTCGCTTTTTGATCCTTCGATGTCGGATCTTCCTGTCGTCATAACAGCGTTGTCCCTATAGTTATATGCCCGCTTCACAGTTTGCTGGTTTGCCATTATAGCTGATAGAACTAGTCAGTAGACTTATGTACGGAACACCAAAATAGCCAATTTTAAATAAATAAATAAGACATTATGAAATAGGAAAATGTTTGATTTCTGCAAATATTTGACATATGAGTAAGTTTGTTCTGTACACATACAGACTGAGATAAATACAATTGATGTGGATGAGATTGAGTTTTAAACAATAATTCAAAATTGATAAGAAATCGATAAGAAAAATCCTAGCACCCATCAGAAGAAGAAAAATTATGTTAAAACTGTAGGAGAGTGCCGAAAGTGCCTTTTAAAAATCTTTTTCTTAAAAATGTCAGGTCTCAATAAATCTGAAAATTATTAAATAATAATGTTATTGACAAAAATGTCTTATTTATGGCGGCTATCAATAATTGGCATTTTAAATAAGCAGTCACTATAATTAAATAGAAATAAAGTACAATCAAATAAGTTCAAAAGTATAATAATATAAGATGAAAATAACATTTCATAATAATGAGATTCGTTATAATAAATTACTACATTATTTTAGCATGTTTAGCTTAATTTACATATTTCTGTATTCATCCTTATCTCATAATGTTTTAATTGTTACATTTTTGACATTTTGGAAATGCATATTTCTGTTGTTGTTGTCGTCCGCTGTTTCCATATTTCTGCCATGTGTGAAAAACATGATATGCCCAAAAATATACTTTATAAAATACCGTCTTATTTTCACATGGAGTTGTCTCCATGACAACTGGGCACACTGAGGAAGCCCATAAGATGTGGTTGACAGCCCTGAACGTCAGTAGCAAGCGGACTAAGCTTTTATGTGCATTTAAATTGATATATAAGTACTTAAACAGATTATGTATTTATTTTTATCAAACTAGTATTTAATTCAAATTGTGCAAATTGCAAGTTTCAATTCACATCTGATTTGATTATTTTAAACATTAAAGGATAAACTTGTATAAACCTACTGTTCACGTGCACTTTACATGAACGCTTGACAGTTGTGCTTTCCCCCTAATGTTAGTAGCTTTGCACAAAGATGTGCATAACTGTGCTATTATCTGTGCAGCTGAACATTTATCTAACTGACGGTAGTGAAGCCACCAAAGGTGTGAGGACACTATAAAGCAGAGCCTCGTCTGCATACACACTTTGTTCAGTGCAGGACACACACATAAATAAATACAATGGAAGCAGGAAGCACGATAAGATAATCAGTCACACTAATTAACTGCTAATTCTGTTGAGGACTGTAGGCCTGTCAGCTTGATAAATGAAGGCAAAGCTTATTAAAGTACATGCTGGGTTGTACATTATGATTTCTTTACCGTAAATTGAATCCAAGTTTCCGACGTTGATTGCATGTGGGGGGGTGGCCACCTAGAGCTCAGTCTGAGCTCTCTGCATCATATACAGAGACGACTCTCTGCTCCTGCCCTTTTAAAACGCTGACCTCAACTCAAATGAAAAATGTGGCACTTCATTATCATATATGTATATGGTAGTGCCAGAGGGCCTGCCAGCCTATGGAAAGCGAGCGGTGAAAACAAACCCGCCCTCCCCTCCTCTCCTCTCCCTTGTCTCCCCAGAGGGAATTGACGGAGATATCCGACAATGGCAGAGCCCATCAGCTCCTGCAGGCCCACGTGAGGGGGAGTGCCTGCCTCTCCGCTCTCCACAAAGCAAACAGCGCTAGCAGGGCCCACTGATGCAAAACACGGCTCCATACTTCAAACTCTGTAGTCCACAATGAGCGAACAGGAGGAGGCAGAGCATTGCTGCTTCCCCTCTGTCCTCTTTGTCTGGATCAGTAGCTGCACTTTAAAACGTGCTGCCAATTTTATTACAGCAAGAGAAACACGTCTTCTAAACACAGACACAGATAATATTCGGTTAGAGCAATAATTATAGCTCTGTTATTGTCTGAAGAGGATCTTGGTTATGTCATCCACCACTGATGTGACGGATATGATGCAGTTTGGCTGATTATATATTTATTGTACTCATAAATACACAGCCTTTTTTGAAGATCACCACAAATCACAATGAATAAGACTGCAAAAGAAATTCTAGTATAACTGCTCACCATCTTTCTTTTTCCGTACTCTTCATTAGTACAGTAATATCAAGAGCATCTGAGTCACTACAGAATATGTTTCAGTCAGTGAAAGCTGCTTCAACAACGTGTAGCTCCATAAAGTAAAAAATGGGAAAACACAAGTTTAAATTTAGAATAAATAAATAAATAAATACACATCAAAGATATATATAAATAGTTGGACATTGGTTCATTGTTGCACACTGGTTTATTAACGTCTGTCAGCATTATCTTTGTTGAAAATATCAACTGGCAGTATCATGTGTTATGCAATGTTCAGCTCTCCACTCTCAGAAGCCCCCAATCCCCCCCAACAAATAAGTATATTAAATTAAATACATATGTGCATATATACTAACAAAATACATCTGAATTAGACAATTATACATACATAAAAGCAGAAAATTATATCTAATATTTCTAAGAAATGTTGTCTCTAAACTTTATACTGACTTAAATAAGCTGTTGTCTATCAATATGTATGGAATTTATGGAATATGAAATATTTGGCAAAAATAACCGTGAAAGTGCAAGGACTTTTCATTCCTCCATGTCATAGCAGTAGATTTGTGCACAGCAATCAAGACCATTTGAGGACATGGCGCTTTGTGTCTTATAGCCAATGTTTGTAATAGATGTAATGTTCCTGCTTGTGTATCTGAGCCACTGGTCTGGTTTTACATATACAGCACATAGCAATTAATTGCATCGTATTTATTTGAGTACAGCTCAATAATGCTATGCTGCATGAAGGAGCTGGTTTACAGAATTATAATGACTGACTGCCCTACATGTCTGATACAGTATGTGCTCTCTAACAGGAATTACACCCCTCCCCAAACCGCTCCTCAGACTCTCCCCAGGTGATGTGTGCATTTCAAATATGATTAGCAGCTCGTCTTCTCCATCTCTCTCGACACTTTAAATTGCACGCTGCAAAGGCAATTTCTGTAGACTCACTCCATAAGCCTGACTGTAAGGGGCAGATAAATGAGGAGTGGGCCCTAACGGAGGGCAATCTTCAGCTGTAGTATCACTTCCAGCACGGCATTTCACTGAAATTCAAAGAAACACGAAAATAGATTAAGATTGGGCCGCGTCTCTCCCCGCTGCTGCCCTCCTGCCCAGGCTGGAGGAGGAGGCTCGGCAGGCACACAGACAGCAGGATAACACCAGCCACGGTGAAGCTGTGGAGCTGACACCCATCTGCTTTCCCTCAGGCAGAAGAGTGATAGGTGGCTGAGGGGTTGGAGTGGGGAGGATAAAAGAGCGCATGAGAAATCCTGCAATGGCCCTGAGAGGCCGGGAAGGACTGGTGTCAGCCCCTCTCCCCAGGGCCACACACTAACTCAGTGGAGGAGGAGGCTTGGGAGGCACATCTCTGGCTTTATGAGATAGTTAGCATGCACTGGCCCCTCCTCCCCTCTTGTTTCCCATTTAAGAGCTGACTGGCCCTCCGATAACGGATGGCGCCACAGGTAATTGGAAAATTGGCAGGCTTGTCAGGGAGATTTGGTGGATGGCACGAATGTACACGATGGCGGAGTTCATGAGGTGTCACCCCACAGCTAGATTTATATCAGCCCTATGGACCGGCACCAGAAAGTATCCAGAGTTCAGGAAAAAGTATCACATTTTTCTCCAGGGAGACTGCATATCAAGACTGCTCCAGACGCACCGACAAGGCTCCCGTTAGTAAAGAGATGATGTATGGGCCGTCCTTTGCATTAACCCTAACCTTAATTTACTGTTTCTACACATTCCTTAACAACCGCTGCGAATAGCACCGCACATCCTCCACTCTGATTTATTTACACTAAGGCAATACATGAGTTCAGCTCATCTTCATCCCAGGTTATCTGGCACCTTCAATTTCACTCTGTATTATCAAACGGTGGTTTACATGATAGGCTCCCACATGGATTTTTACTAGAGGCTTCAAAATGAGATACTGCCAGGCGTCTTCATTTCAGTAAAGACTGTCTGGTGAAGTTCTAAAGGATGTCACCCACGGTTTGCTTATCACAGCTCATTAGCATGGGACAGAGGGGGATGTAGAAACCCCCACTGGCCAGAAACACCATAATTTTGCCTTTTTAAATAATCTCTGATTAAAATAAGAATGGTTTTTGCCTCAGTATCCTCATGTGACTGTGTACCTTCACCTCAGCTAAACTTTTAGAGGAGCAGCTAAACTTAACTGGCCGTAGGAAAGTAATGGTGCAAAATATAAAAGAAGTTGCATATTTCTTCACTTTAAAAAAACAAATCAATAAAAAAAAACACGACGTAGCGTTTCAGTAGTGAGAGAGAGGCTGCACGGTATGTATACATGTGTAGACATTCGCTGGCAGCTTCCATCCTGTAAATCCAGTGTCGTAGTTTGCTGAAACGGAAGCTCTGTGTGCTGTTGTGCGCACAACTATTTAACCTGTGGCTGTAAGGAGATAAAAACAATCACTCTGCAGAGAAACTACTGACAGCTGCTGATTCCGAGGTCAGACGGGATGGATCTGCTGTGGAGTTGTATCTTTAGGAATTTCACCGTCAGAAATGAACATTTGACCATTTCATGACACGATCGAGTAACACACAGTAACACGCAGCCAGTCAATGAAACTCACGTCTAAAAACTAAATGCAAAATATGGTCATCACTGCTGGAGTGTGGAGACTCCATTGATTGCTGATTGTAGCGAATCCAACCTGAAGGTTGTCTGTACTCCCTCGTGGCAGGAACAGCTGATGTACAGTCATCAGTGATCGGCTTCTCTTCCATCTTCACGGTTGCTCGGTAGCAGAATGCTACATGGTAAACAAAGTTTTTCTTCACCTGGGCGTCCTCCGGTCTGATCGCTGATTGGCTGCCTCCCCCCACCACCGCCGTTGCCCAAATGCACTACCTGCATCCAAATGAATGGGAGGACTGGCGTTTTCTAATTTGGTCTGAATACGGCCGCAGTCTCGTTAAACTTCCTTAAGTTAAATGAGCTATTATTCTACATTTGCAAAGAAGCTCATTCATCATCATCATCATCATCATCCAGATATAATTACAACCCTAAAGAACCTTTAGACAAAATGTTTGGTTAATTGTAGTTTTTAAAGATGAGAAAGTCTTTGTTTTAAAAACAAAAATGCTATGTTATAAGCAGCTATGGGCTTTATGTACCTTAAAGTCTAATGATGAATGAGTCGGCCAGTGAAATTCCCCATCACAATCTATTATTAAAAGATGTATTCTGAAGCTCGTCTTTTCAAATACTTGTTTTTTTAATTAGCGAGCACACAGTCTGGACACGCTGCCATATTAAAAACTCCTTCCCTGCAGATTGGCCTTGAGGGGCAACAATCGCATACAGCAGGCTCCTGTTTTTTGGAAGACGTTTTGAACGACCAACATGGACCAGACTGTGCCAGGATGAGTCTACCAGGAGAAGTTTACAATATTTAAGAAACAGTGTCTGTACATCGGTGTCAGTGCACAAGGAATCCGTATGGGCGTGAAACCATGCTTGATTGACAGTGAATTAGAAGGTAACTAATGTCTGCTCTCAGCTAGCTGGAGCAATGTGGATTCATGAGATGTTGTGGGCTGCAGACCCTAACCTGGTGATCACACATTCTGGTGTGTAGATGTGTTCATTAACCTCTGGAGGGGGGATAATTGTATCTGTCAGAGTTGTTTAATCACCGCTGCAGCTCTCACCACTGTCACTTTCACTTTGTCTGCTTTGCTAAATCAGCTGGCTCCTTGGTTGGCCCACCGTGGCTCCTGCTCTCTGTGTGTCACTTCCTTTTGTTGGCTTTAAATTCCATCATATACATTTGGGAGCGGTTTTGTCATTTATTAAAAAGTCAATGTTCCGTTCTTTGAGCAGCTCCATCCAGGTCATACCATAGAGCAGAACTCTGGTAGAAACACTGGTTTTGACATCAGAAAGACAGAGTTTAAGGTGGGCAATACAACAGTTTGTGGTTCATTATTCATCTTTAAATTAAATGCACTGGATAAACGAGCACCATCAGGTGGCAATTAAATACTGGCATGCTGAAAATGGTAAATATAACTAAAATGTCATTAACGCTCCATCGTAAGACTCTGACCTGTTTAATTCCTGAGCAGCTGCAGCTTGTGCTGGTTCATACAGG
>JAVQJF010026232.1:0-11967 GCA_036023855.1 Gadopsis marmoratus | reverse complement strand
CTATATCATGGAGAATACTTCTCAATTAGTAATACAGACATTAAAAATAAAGCAATTTCAGATGTCCTGTACTGCTAAGTGAACTGTAGAATACATTAAAGTATTAATCCATTATATGTGTTATATAATAAATTAGCATTTATGTTTAGGCAATATTTCAGAACATCTGTGACAGATGATTATCAGTCTATTACAAACATTGAGCGTGAAAACGACTTTAAATGTAGACATGTTATGCACCTTTAATGAAGCTCTATGTAATGGTGTATTATATTGCATGTGATACAAACAGGCATAATCACAAATGCAAAAGGTGCTCAAGGGAGACAAAAAATTTAGTTGTTTTCTACCACAAGAACAATTTACATTTTGTATTTGGCTGATAAGAATACAAGAACTAAGCACTGGCTTCATCCGTGACAAAAGAAAATGGCATTCATTTGTTTACCTCAGTCAAAAATGATATCTGTGTTCTTTACAAAGATGTAAAGGGTTAAAAGGGTTTGAGATGAATACAGATCTAATACTTCACCAGAAAAAAACAACATACACCAGTAACTATCAAACTGCATTTTAATACATACATCCATCAGTGGTGAAAAGTAACTATAGTAAGTACATTCCCTACAACACTGTACTTAAGTTTTGAGATATGTATACTTTACTTGAGTATCTCTATTTGCTCTTTACTTCTGCTCCACTACATTTCGGAGGGAACTTTATTTCCACTTATATTAATTTAAACAAGAGTTTCCCAGCGTTTTTGGCTTGTGACCCCGTATGAAAAAGCAACGTGTATTTGGGGCTATCAAGCTTCAGACATAAGGCCCCAAAAGGTAAAATGATCCAATATTTCACCCTCCCCACAAAACACTGTTAAGATTTAAAAATTCCAATTAAAGAATCCAAATAATGTGTGGCACAATGTTTTGTCTTCTTTCCTGCCCCATTAACCATCTCGTGTCCCCTCAGATTTATCTTGTGACTCTTTTGTGATGCTGTTTACGCAGTAAAATTAGCTCCATCTAGATCAGTAGAACCTACAAGAGTAAAATGCTAATTACACACTGATGCATCAGTACCAACAATTTAATAATGGCATGTATAATAATATACTGGATCAGTCACAGGAGCCATTTGCTGCAGAATGAGGACTTGTTCTTGGTACTTTTACTTAAGTAAAGGATCTGATACTTCTTCCACCACTGGCTTCCATAGAAAGAGACATAATGTAACATCTCATTAGTTTTTGTCTGTGTTTCCTGTCTAATCTTTCCTTTTTCAGTTCCTGCCCTCGGGTCTCTCCTAGTCCTGATCACACCTGCAGCCACTCACCTGTGCCTGACTGTAGCTCCATCCAACCCTGTTATATACTCTTATCACTGCTCCTTGACAGATTGTCTTTGTTTTCTATTGTGTGTTCATTGCTTTCAAGCATTCTTACTGTTAGTTTCTTATGAAGGTACCTTCTCTGGTTTTATTGTACTTTGCCTTGTTTTCTGGTTTGTGGATTTTGCCTACACTCTACCTGGATTCGTTTACTTATTTGGACTGATCTCCCATGTATGACCGCCTGACTATCAAGTAAAGATTTTGCCTTTTGTGCTGTGTCTATCTCTGCACCTAAGTCTCTGATCTACCCAGAAACGTTACACCTAACACCAAGTTGTAAGAAACAACAAATCAAATCAAGTCACATTTTTCACAAAAACAAATGACAGCTGTCAGTATTATATTATAATGTGATATGAGGAGCTTTAATATTGTCCCTCAGGCACACAGCAGCAGCACTGTAACTATTTCCTCACTAAAACATCAACTGTGAAAATCAAATAGTGAAATTAGGTTACCAACATTTGCTATGGACTGGATGCTCACCGTCACACAAACAGCACATTATGCATTGTGCCAAACCTTCAAACTAGGACACATACATCAAAATGTTCTGTATTTGAACTGCTCCTTTTACCACGAGACACTCAGACAGTAGTGTATGCATATCATGACTGAAATGGTTGAGATATCTATCCAGCAGTGATCCCATCTTCAAAGCTGTCACCTCTGGTTTTAATCTCCTGAATAAGCAAAGGAGGTTACAGCAACACCTTCCTCCAAAACAGGACTTTGAAACTGCCCACGTTGCCTCCCATATAGTCCCGTGAAACTGTTTTTGCATTCAGGTGTACAAATAATCAAAGATCCCATAGGATGAGCGGGGTCAGTACAAACCCAGGCACAGGCGTGGAAAATAAAAGTTATGCAAATGTGGCCAGGTTCTGAGGAAGAGCCATAATGTCCACCTGGAATTCAGTGAAGGGTAGCCTCGACTCAAATCCTTGTGGAAAAAAGGAGGCAAGCTTGCATTCATTCCACAGCATAGCTTTAATTAGTAGTGGTTTACAGCATCTTCCTGTTTATGTCAGAACAGCAGCAATATGTTTTAGCTCCCTGGGGTCAGTTGTCATGGCCACATTCAGGTGACTGACATGAAATCTTTAGGCTGCAAATATGCAGGGACATGATTCGATATGCTTTTCCTTTCTTAAATGTATAACAATCTACATGCTCACACTGAGGTCGCCACAGTATTCTTGTGCCAATATTATTGCTTAATTACATTCAACAATATCTTGAGGAAATGATTTACCATCTCATATTCTTTTTTTTTGTTACAGCTGATCTGTACGGCTTGTTTCGAGCATTTAAAGGAGAAACTCGCTGGCTCAAGAGGAAGGGAGAGGCAGGAGGGAAAAAAAAGGTAGGAGGTATGCCTTTAGGAAAGACAGCCAGATTCGCCGTGCTTCACCTTTAGCAGCATTTACATAACAATACTGATGATTCAGGGCTGGGTATTTGGTGCTGGGTGAGGTAGTATTGCCTGGTGTTGATATTGTGACATCTAGTGGCAGCTACTGCTGGACAGAGAAACAAACTTTGTTCTGATTCAGCAGAAGGCTCCTGGCTGTGAATACAAACACTGTCCAAAAATGATATAAGGACACGCATATCTGATCAGCTCATTAAGCGGTAAAAAAATGTTGTGTTATGTCACTGATTAAGCGTGAGGTGAGGTGGGGTGGGGCGGGGCGGGGAATTTGTAGGAGATTAGTGGTGTGAAGTAGATTATTACTGTCTTTGAATAGCCATCAAATTAACCATCCTCCAAATGAATTAAGAGGAAACTGCTGTCTACACCTCCACCTGATAGAGCCCACATAATGTACACTAACTTGATCATTAGGCAATTAGAGCTCCCAGGCTGTAGCATAATTTATGGCCATCATACAGTTCAGTTGCTGTGTATTTTACATGCCCAGTGATTGTTTGTTCACTCTTTCAGGACACAGAATGGACTTCACTTAAACACATCAGCTCATCTGTGGAGTGAGGTTTAAAAAATAGACAGGGTCCTCCAGGGATTGTTTTTATGAGCGTGCCATCATTATTCACTATTCTTTAAAGGGCTTTAAGGATGCCAGTTCCCAAAGGATATTCTCGTGGAGATATTTTGTTTTAATCACAAAAGCTTGCAGTTAAAATTTATGAGGGGAAGAGAAATGAATAATTAACACTTAAATGCACTGACGGGCTTGTGTTATGGCCTCATAATCTGCTCTTCTCCTGGCATTTCCACAGATTTATGGAGGCGTTTCTGTTCTTTGCCGCTGCCAGACAGTGATGTCACACCAGACCAACTTCAAGGCAAATTTAAACTGTTCGCATAGTTCACCCTCCTTGCTCTGCTCTGCCCGCTTTCAGTCCGACACTGATGACAAGGAGACCTACAGATCTGACACTCAATTTAAAGGAATAGTTTTGGAAAATGTGTTTATTTAAAGCTCACTTACCAGCCACAAAGGCACACATTATGTACACCTGGAATAGCTGCTTGACTGATATGAGCAAGACTTGAGAAAGGAAACATCTGCCTTCATGGCCGAGCCAGCCAGCATACACAGAGCTAACACAGTGATACATTGCCAGGTCCTGTCTTTCATGGCCTCCTGCAACGTAACAGACAGCAGAAGCCCCTCATACTGCCTCCATATTTCCCTGGCTTTAACTTATGCAGGCATGCAAGCAATTCAGAGCCACAGGAAACATGCTCGGCTTTGTTGCGCTTGCCAGTCAGATTTGTGCTTGTCGTTGTAAACACAGTGTTACACCCATCAAATAACTGTGTCATTAAATAGCTGTGTTTGCCAGGAGGGACAACATTAAACCAGCTCAGTGATGATTAGAGATCAGAGATGAGATCAGTCTTCTGTTGAATGTTGTTGATGTGACACTTCAGCTATCTTCAAATCTGCAGTTCAAAACAAGTAAAATAATGGGTTGCCTCACAAAGACCGTGTGCTTCAAGGGAACCATGACTGATATTCCCTCACGTCCATCATGTTTGTAATTAAGAGACAGAAGACAGGCGGAAGAGGAGAAAAAAGGAGGGCAGTCTGGTTGTGTGCTTAGATTTCTTTACTAATGAAGCCAGTGCTCCAATGCTAACCTTTCAACAAATTAGGCCAGGCTTTCTAATTAACATCCTGAAATATGACAAAGAAAAAATGGAGACAATTAAAGCGATGGTATTTGCTTCTCTCTTGCTCTCAGTGAAGAAATTACCCTTTCCCAACTCCACCAGGCAGGACGAGACATATGACTCCAAATAGATACTGGCGACTGTAGTACATTGGTTGCATTACTTTCAATTGATACAGTAATAAAGTCAGCATTGAATAAGCTAACACATAAGTAATTGCGACGCTGTCCAGCAACTTTTTTTCCTTGTCCCTGTTTGTCCTGTTCTCTTCGAGGTAGCACACTATACAATCCCCCTGAGCATCTCCAATGAAAAGAACTGCAGCATTTCTTTTATATGTTCACTGCTGCCATCTCTGTGAGTAGTGGCAAATATAGTGGAAGTTTTGAAATGGTCACAGTTGAGTTGTCAGTGCAATCTAGTTTACAAAGCACTTTCTCCTGTATCGACAGAATTTTCATTACATCAAGATTCCGTCACCGTTTCATGCTTTTAGTTGCTTAAGAGCAGAATCTGCCTTCTGCCGAAAAAATCAGGACTGAATGGGGAAAGTCACTTTCCAACTCTACACCCCTACTTATCAGTGAGGAGCATTACCATGTGAAAAATGCAGCAGCAGCCTAAAACTTTGCAAGATAATACTTTTGAGAGTAACATCCATCACCACTCTGTTGGTTCAGACTAAACGTGCAGTGGTCACGGCAAAGAGGAGCGACAGAGCCGCTGCTTCCCTCACTACTTTTGTATTTCACATCGTTACTGCCTCTCTGTATTGGAAAATTCAGTTCAAAATGCTTCCCATAGAAATATAACAAAGAGATTGAGCACAGTTATAGTGGTAATCAAGATAGTAATCTAATCTCAAGCTAAATAAACGATCAGTAGTAGTAGTAGTAGTAAAATGACTTGTCATTAAAAGTGGATTGCTGACTTGGAACATATTCAGGTAAATAAATAGGTATGCTATGTGAAAGTTGAGCCATGAAGCTGCATCCAACAGTGTCTGTTAAGATGTTGACTTGTGCTCTCAGGGGGCTCTGGCAACTCTAGCTCCTCTTGTTCCCCTTGATGTCAGTGGAAGGATGAGGACCACAGACACCGACTGTCACAATGTCAGCCAATGCCTGGTTTCAAATTTACCCCTAGCATGTAATAACCCTCCTATCATTTCAGATCCTGCCTCTCCCACCTGTCCTGCAGTAGCCCCTGTGTTCACACCCTTCCACATCACCTGACCTCTCCCGCCCACCTATTCCCACTTCCATATCAGCCCAGTAGCATATGTAGGTATACCGGCCTGCTTCGATTCTGTGCGTCTGTCTTAGTGTTCCAGTTTCTTTGCCTGCCTGAGGTTTGCATGCTATGACCCTCCTGCCTGCCTTTTGAACTCCTGCTCTTCAGCCTGATCCCTTGTTGGGTAGGTTTGCCTCATCTCCCCTGCCTGCCTGGCTTTGACTTATGGCGGCACTCTGGCAATATTCCTGAGATTATTAAAGCAAATTTATTACAGTATTTCTGATGTTGGCTTCAAACTTTAAATCAGAATTAAAAATACAGAAAGATTCTAGTTTGGGGTTGACCTTAGCTACGGATTTAAAGTGAGTAGATAACCTTTTATTTGTGACCCTGTACCCCAGTAAATTCCGCCTTGAGTCTTACCTGCACCAACCTTTACAGCAAAAGGATGGTGTGCTGATTGCAATTAACCAATTAATATAAATATAATAGCTGATAATATAAATAATTGATACAGAAAATACAATTAGGTGTCGTCTGCATAGTCCCACGTTTCCAGTATTTGCCAGTAGGAGTATGTGAAAGCACAGGTCCCAGCCTTGGGGGATTTCAAATATTATTTTTAAGATAGCCAAGGGACAGACTACAAGGAAGACAGCAGTCTTGGCCAGAAAAACAAGACCACCAACATATCTGCAACTGGTCTGCCATTTGTTGGAAGGTATAACATGTTTAGTTTTATAAACAGGAGTGCTAGTACTCAGATTGAATAATTTGGGAATACAATTGCCAAAACAGCTTTAGGAAAAACACAACACTGTTTAGAATGGTTGAGATTTCTTTTTTCAGGCAGTTAAGGTAACAAACATCTTCTGTTATATCTCAGTTTAAACTCATTCTGGTTTTTATAAACTTATTCACTTGAACTGATTGTGTCGTTAGGTCTTTTTGGTAGGCTTTTTGAATCGGTTAATACATGAGAAGAAAACACAAGAAGAACTCCGGTTATCAGTTACTATTTGAGAAATGAGCTCATCAGGCATTTCTGATTACATTGTTAAAAAAGTGTGGTGCTATTTGATAATGCCTACATTTGCAGTTTAGTTTCTCTGTTTAGACTCTTCTTTCTTGCAGTTTTCCACTTTTCTCTTTTATGGAAATTGCTGCATTTAGACCTGAGTTGGTTGGATTTCTCTAAAGAATGTGTACTGCAGGTCAGGCATACTGCCCTGGGCCATCAGTGCAGCCAAACTATTTTCACATAAATCTATAGAGAAAGATTACTGCCTGATAGGAAGTGACATTTCTTATACCTCTTACAGTTAGCATTATTTTTTCTTCCATTTTCACTATTATCTTTTTCCCCAAAAGAACCAGTGCTCTGTAAATATTAAAGATTTTGCAAGAGAGATTCATTGCCGTATATCCACAGAACCGGGTAGCAGTGCAAATAATACGTGGATATTCTCAAAACTATTACTAACCTTCTTGTCAATTTGTATGGCTTTAGTGACCTAGTCAACCTCTCCAAAACTATGCAAAGACAAAAAAGCTACTATGATTCCATGAATTAGTTACCCTGAAATATAATTTGGAGCTCAGTTCTGGTAATTTGTCCCCTCTAAAGTGTCATCATCAACCTACACAGAGCTTCAAGTTAATGTTCTATGGTCAAAGCAAACTGGGCCATTAGTACTTATATTACTTACTTGCCTCTCTTCACTGGTTACCGGGCAGTTTCAGAGTTGATTTTACTGATTACATTTGAAGCACTTAATGGGCTGACACTGATCCGTATTGCAGATTCGATGGTCCATTAAGAACTTCAGATCTTAAGACAGAGGATTTCTGATTGTCCTACATCTTGTTTCAAGACTTAAGGTGACTCTGCTCTGTCCTCCTGCCTGGAAATCAACGGTTTGCAGACTATTAAGATAATATCTTATCTTAAATCAAATCTAAAAACCTGTGTTAAAAAGGGGGCCTTTGTTAACGTTTGCTCTTATTTTAATTCATATAGTTTAAGGTCCTATGTTTCATGTGTTAATTTTTTACTATTATCGTTAAAATTGCCTTTTTTTGTTGTTTTTTTACTTGTCTCATTGTTACCATTTGTAGTAACAAAATCTTTATTTACCCATGTAAAGCAATTATAACTTTGTTTTGAAATGCACTTCATAAATAATCTTTATCATCAGAATTAGTGTTGGTGCAGATACGAGTCAGTTTCACAAAACATGCAGTAATAGCACCCAGTATGAAGACAACAGGAAATCATATTATCCTACAAAGAATGTACAGTGCAATAAAAAGACTGGAAAGAGTCATGTGCTGTACCAGGTGAAATTCGTGCAACCACTCTGGGAAAATTACAATGCATGGAAATAAACAGGGCATAAACATTGCAAACACATCTACTGAATGTCAAGGACATGTCAGTAGTTTGTGTGTGGGGCTGGTTTCTGTAAGAATTCAAACTATGTACGTGTACGATTAAAGAGAAACTGAAATGAAGCTGCCATGTTGATACATTTTAGATTGTATATATGTTATTTGCACATGGTGCAGGCACATCATACAGTACGGTAAAAATTACTTATTGCAGACTAATGTTGTATATTCCACACAAACCACTGTTGCTGTTCTGTACACTTTATGATTGCTATCTTAAATCGAAACTAAGAAGGCTATAATTTCTTAATCATTATGGTAATAGTTGCAAACTATTAATTTGGAAAAATTATAAAGATGTCATACCCCTGTGAGTAAAGTGGCTTTGCTTCGTTTGACTGAGTGTGGAATGGACAATTGGCTGAGTGACTAACCAGGTCATGAGGAATCGATGCCGTCCGTAACTTTCAACCTGCTGCCACTGATTGATGTCGACGACAACAGGTCACACGTCAATGCTAATTTGTTCGGTTAAATTTCTTAATGAACCCTTTGAATTAATTAACCCAGCAAATTAGCACTGATAAATTATCCATCAGCGATGTGGAGTGGAATAACTGGAGGTTTTAAATATATAAAAACTATCCACTAAGTGTGAAACTGTTCACCTGCATAGACGTTGCAGGTATTGGAGCAGACATGAAGTCACCAAACCCAGAAAACACACAGATAAAATACCAGTTCTGTTAAATGCCTTGCACAGTCATATTGGTGTCCTCTTGTGGCAAAACAAACAGTTATTTAAATAGCAGTCATTAATCACAGTTACGTTCCCAGGGAGAGACCAAGCAAACTGGCCCTGCTCTCCAGTGGTTATACTGAGAACCTTGAGGGAACTATTCTTTGCTGTTTCCAGATGCTTAGTTCTGCTCCATTTCACCTCTCCAAGTTTTTGATCAAGCCTTGACTTCATTACACTCTGGTGTATAATTCTTGAAGAACCATGAAAAGTGAAGCTCCCAGCACTGTAGTCATGCATTCTATATTTCCATTTTTTTTCTTTCCTTCATGAGTTTATATAACAAATGAAATATTTTTCACTGAATTAATGCTGTTTGCTATGGTTATTATAGCTTTTCTGGCTTGTCATATAAAGTAAAGGACATCAGGTCCTTCATGGTGTTTAGAGAGAACAAAGACACAATGTGTTAGCCGGCACCCAGCATTCTCTATTGTGCCGCTGATTGCATTTGAGATGTGGCAAGTGACAGAAGTATGGATTGCCTGGTTGCATGAGCAATTTCTCTGAAGCCCATAATTGCACTATATTGATGCAAGAGAGGGGGGTGTTCATTTCACATCTTACAATTCCACAGTTGGCTGACGAAAATGGGGCACTCTGCTCTTTGTGAGCCATGACATTCTCATTCTGTAGAACAGCCTGCCCCGCTTTGTGTATCTGTGGCAAAGGCTGAATTTAGTATTGTGTAGAGAAGATGCATGACAGCATTCTTGATTATGTACTGCATGTGCCTTTATTTCCAGCACTGATGGAAACAGTTTTCTGTACGTCCTAGAAATCCATCTTCAGATAAGAACACAGCAATACATCAATCGTCATAGCATTATAGTACAGTAACAACTGCTCCCCTGTTACAAGAAGAAAGATCAGATGAAATGTTTGGGTAAATGACAGGCACTCGAAAGTGTGCTGCTGCACAAAACGAGTGGGTGAAAGAGTGGAAATCCCAGAACTTCACCATAGAACTGAAATATCACATGTTTCATCAATTATTTACACCTGTTTTAAAGCAGCAGATGTAATTTGGGGAAATGATGTGGCATGTTAGTTATACAGCAAATTATTTAAAGCCTGTGGTGAGTGTTTTTAAGAAATCTTACTTTAATTGACATGCTGTTGGAAATGCTTGAAACTCCTTTAACACCACACCTTTATAACTGTCTTTTGCATAATGCCTCTGCTTCAACTCATACTCTGTTTGCTAAACAGGAGCGGCTCTCCTGCCGTGTTAATGGTTGTTACTTCTAATAAAAAATGATGACATGGTAATTACTATTGTCATGTTACCTTTATTATTTCATGTCAATAATGGCCATCTCACAAAGATATAATGAGGAAATGAAACCTTCATGCAGTCTATGTTTTGTCACTATGACTGTCATAGCAGATTAAGGTGCAAATTATTGTAATTGTAGAGGACTTTGCCATCACAGCAATCCATACCAGTGTTGAAGCAAGTGTCCATGACATAAAGCAGGAAATTATAAATGGATTTCATCAGGCATTCAAGTATGCTGTAGCGAGGAGAGGAGAAGCAGTTGAGGAGTAAAGTTTGATGATGCTGAGACTTTTGAATGTGACTGTTTTGCATATTTTCTGAACACTTAATTGTATAGCTACCATAAAGCAGTGCTATAGTTACGATTGCCCTGAGCTGGGAGCGCCACATGCGCTCATAGCGAGCAGATGCTGCAAGCCATATGGCCCTTTGAGCTGTGGAGGGAGAATCCCCGAGTCCTCATTAAACAGCTCATGGACCATTGGCCCAAAGACCTGACTGCTTCTCTGATGGTCTGCATTATCCCTGATATATTCCTACAAAGTGGATGCTGCAGTGTCTCCCCATTTTAAGGAAATGGCTGCCAATATTTTCTTTTTCCCGTGCGTTTGCAGTTAAAGTAAATCTGTGAATTCAGCTGTGCAATAATCCATATGTAAAAGGCTTCACCTAACCTCACATGACTGTTTACCCCCAAGCCTGGATGCATGACTGTTCAGTTGTGTTTGGCTGGAGGAAAAACTTTTCATGTGATGGAAATCATTCAAAAAGAAAAACATTGGTTCAGTTAAGAAATTAGGCAAAATAAATTTAACTTAAAGAAACCTTAAATTAAAGTAATCAGTAACACCATAGCAAGGACGTAGTTTCCAGTGGGGATAGGGGTCACTTTTCAGAAACAAATTTTTGCTTTCAGTTTCATTCACTCACTAAAATCTCCGTTAATAGTGTCCTCTTACTGTACAGTCACTAAAATCTAATGAGACAGACTCTGAGGTGATAAAAATGATGATCTTCACTCGGCAGCAATATTAAGATTCAGTATACCCCTGTGTTTTGTCACACAGTTTGCACCAACCATGAGAGGAAGATCTGCAGACACTTCTGAGGGCTAAAACCACACTGACGGCTCCTCTACATGTCTTTCAGGAAAACAAATTTAAACCTTTTGTGAATTACTGTTGACAATATGTAATTGTATTTTCTAATAAATTGAACATCAAGCAAAGGGTGTGCCCCTGAGACAAGAATAGAATTTTCATGACTAAAACAATATTTCAGACTTAATATGTTTGAATGCTTTATTTACTTTGGTAACATGACAGGGTAGGTAAATTGCTTAGTGCGGTTTATCCACATTTTGGATGTTAGTATTTAAAGAAAAACTAAAATGGCTGTCACTCTAAAAGATATAATACCTCCCATAATACACTGGATCACTTAAAGGTGAAATCTGTATATTTTCAAATTGTCCCGTGTTGAGCTTGTTATGTTGTCTCACCACATTGTTCATCCGGTGTTACGTGCCGTGGTATCTAGAGGGGGATGGGAGTATGGAAGGTGTTTGGTTTTGCCCTGTTTCCTTCCCAGGTAATCAAAGTGACGACAGACACCTGTGAGAAGATGGGGGCGTGACCAGAACAAGGTGTGGTGACGTGATCCCGACCTATCGACACCAGGGTGCACAGATGAGGAGGCACTTATAAGCAGCACCTGGAGCGC
>JAVQJF010026231.1:0-18269 GCA_036023855.1 Gadopsis marmoratus | reverse complement strand
TGGGCCCTGTGCTCACTGCCCGGCACCGTGGAGCTCGACTGGCATTTGCCATAGAACAGCAGAACTGGCAGGTCCACCACTGGAGCCCTGTGCTTTTCACAGATGAGAGCAGGTTCACCCTGAGCACATGTGACATACGTGAAAGGGTCTGGAGAAGCTGGGGAGAACGTTATGCTGCCTGTAACATCGTTCAGCATGACTGGTTTGGTGGTGGGTCAGTGATGGTCTGGGGAGGCATATCCATGGAGGGACGCACAGACCTCTACAGGCTAGACAACAGCACCCTGACTGCCATCAAGTATCGGGTTGAAATCCTTGGACTCATTGTCAGACCCTACGCTGGTGCAGTGGGTCCTGGGTTCCTCCTGGTGCACAACAATGTGACCTCCTGTGGTGAGAGTATGCAGACAGTTCCTGGAGGATGAAGGAATTGATGCCATTGACTGGCCCCCACGCTCGCCTGACCTAAATCCAATAGAACATCTCTGGGACATTATGTTTCATTCATTTTATCCCATTGAAATCTGATGTTTTCAAAGTATTCCTTAAATTTTTTTGAGCAGTGTATATATACTGTATCTCAACTGTGCCATCTGTTGTAGAAATCCACCTGCATTGGGTTGTAAGGGATTGTGGGTAATCCGCAAAAGGAATGCAGGATGGTAAATGGACTTCACTTGTATAATACTTTTCAACCAGATTGAGATTGGTCACATTCACCAACTGATGGCGACTTAGCAAGGTGCCTCCACCGGGAGCAACTTAGGGTTCAGTGTCTTGTCCAAGGACACTTCCTAACACATTGCCCAGTCCAGATTAGTATAGATATCAGCATCATTTTGTTCCCCATTGAGATCTGATGTGTTTGTAAAGTGTTCCTTTAATTGTTTTGAGCAGTGTATAATTTGTCATACATTTTAACAACTTGAAAAATGGGTAGTTTTAGCACAAGAACACATAACACCAACGTGGCAGGGAATTCCAAGCAGATTTTAAAATGAATCATATCAACTCCATTGACTTTACCCAAAATAGCAGCAGTGAGAATTTCAGGGAGAATCTCAACGTACAGTGTCACCTCATTATGTTTCTTTCTGTCCGGCACTGTTTCTATTCTCCACAAACAGACACGTCTATTTCGTCTACTTCTTTCTTCAGCCGAATAGAGCAGTCCAAACTGTCACAACACTGCATCGAAATCCCTCATTAAAGCACACTCAAGACATGTCAGACAAGACCAAAAATCACATGAAAGGATGATTTTCAGAAAAATGCCCCAATCCCACATCACCTTTTTGTATTAATTAGGAGGTTGCTATTTACTTAGCCTTTCATTGCATATCAATCCTGCGTCATTTTCTTTTTAATCCTGCTCCAGTTATGTCAGAGGGCAGAGAAAGGAAGGCAGGGTTGAGGATTCAAAGCAGCCAAAAAAAAAAAAAAACAGAGCTAGGACTGTTCATGGATGATCGACAGAGGCTTCAGCCAATGCCAGCTGAGCGGAGACTGCCCCCCCCCCCCCTCCTCTCTCCCCCCAATCTTGCAGAGTGCTGGTCCCTCTGTGTGCTGTAGTACGTGGAAGAGAGGGAGATCGAATACTGCGTGAGGAGCCAGCCAGCCTCTCTGTGTATGTGTGTGTGTGCCGCCAACTACTACTTGCACTGGATTTAAAGCATCTTCAGTTCAACCCGCAAGTGGAGAAGGAAAGCTATCCACACTGACATTCAGGAAAAAGGCAGAGAAAGGACAGGGGGGGAAAAAAAGCAAAGTGGGCAGCTGTTGAAGCCCTGTTGTCTGAAGATACAAAAAAGAGTATCTATAAAACAAACGAGCAGATCAGATCCAGCACTGCTTAGGAAGCATGTATAATTCGGCATGTTTCATCATCCTTTCATGGTTGTTTGCTGTGCTTGTGTTCCCAGGTAAGACTTCTTCTATTCCCTTGTCTCTGTTGTTTTCTATGTCTGTTTACATGCTTCTGTCTTCTCCTGTTAGCACAGAGCGGTGCACTGTTGAGACATAGCCTTATACCCTTCCCTTCTTATGCTCTCAGTCTACAAATTTACCAGGGTAAATGTGAGACTTGTCGGGACATCCAAAGATGAGATGTTGATTTTAAGTTGATGGCGAAGCTTTCTGCGTTTGTTCCATCATGTCAAGGATTCTGCTGTAAGGAAAAGTTCCCTCCACCTCACACACTTGTGAACTTGTTTGTCTATAGAAAGATCACATCCTTGTCAAAGATTCCCTGCAGGAATGAATTAAATCACTCTTGAGTTACAAATTCAGAGACATCTTAAATTTTTCTAAAGCTCACGGTTGCCAAAGTAACTTCTTGTTAGGCATCTATGTAAACATCTATTTTTTTTTCCTGGCTGCCATTTGAAAGAAATATTGACAAGTTAATCTCAATAGTGTGTGTGTGTGTGTGAGCAACAAAGATGTGTTGATTAGTGGAGCGCAGAAGTGCTTTCTTTTTTTTAAAGGAGTGTGCATTATGTATTGTATACATGTATAAAATGTCAGCATTGCCCTTTAACCTTAAGTCTCAAAACTCTCACGTAGAGGAGAAGACATTCCTGACAGGGAAACCTGGACTTGGTCATAATGAGCAACAACAGCTTCCCGGTGGTGTCACAGGGGAGCCTGGTGTCCTGAAATTATGTTAAATGAGCCTGACGTCTGAAAAATGCAAATGTGTGCCCAAAGCACCTGAAGTGAAAGAAACGTGTTTTCTCCCCTCAAAGGGATTTTCTGAAGGAGATTATGTGACAGAATCTGACGGGGATATAATGTCATGCATAGAGGTATGCATTTATTTATTATTTTACCAACTCAGGTTCCTGTGAGGGAGCTTTAATCCTTTCTTTAATCTTAAACTGTAAATAGATGTGTTGTGAACAGGTAGGTTAGTGACAAAGTCTAACGGTGTAATATATGTATCATTTAAAAACTCCTAGACCTATGTTATATATTTTGTTGACTTCTGTACTTACATTAACCCAAATGTTTCCAACAATGTTCAGACACAGAGAAATCCATAATTTTATTCAAAGTAACAGACTGTTTCATTTTGTAGCCTGTCCTTTACCCCGTCTAGTTGCTATAACCTCTGGGGGAAACACGTGATATGTCAGACAGAGGAAGGTATACGTTGTCACAGAATGTTACTCAATAGCAGTAATGCAGCATTTTGCTGCCACACAGAATGCGATTTTCATTAGTTGCATTACATTTTGCAACACAGTAATCCAATAGACCTAATTTATTGATATATTTCTATATCGATCTAGCGTACTACGATGCACTAATGACAAGTGGCTCATGCCAGCCACCAAGCTGATGCGTACAATAACATTATAATAACATTAAAAGGTATTTTTGTATGATTGTTTTACCACAGATAACAGTGCTGGGCCACCACACAAATGTATTTGCCTCATAAGATTAGCGACTGTAGGAGAAGTCTACTCCTCCCAATGGTAAGTTAGCAAGTTGACATTACGTTAGCTAATGTTACGTGCAGCTATCTCATTGGAATGAAATGACAACGTGAACAAAAATTTTATATATTTCCTCGTCCATGAACATCTGCCTGAATCATGTCCTGTTCTCTTAATACATCCATGGTCACGTCAGAAGAATTGTCGTTGGCAGTGGCGGTTGTTCAACAATAAAGACAATTCTCATGATCCCACGCTCCTTCTCGACGTCAAACTACACTTTTTTGTGGTGGTTTTTATTATTAATTCCATATTGTGCGAGATGATATCGGCAAGTCGGTACCATCACATAATTTAGTTTGTGTTGAGGAAACACAAAAGCCTGTCACACATTTTCTCTTACTTACTTTCAGAGTGTGTACGACCAGAAAACACAGGTGTGGATGCAATCCACACAGGCTACATTATGTCCATGGCAGTCGTTGTATCACATAAATAGCTGAGCAGTCTCCGTGCTTGATAGTTGTTGCAGCACTGTTGTTGCAGCACTGATGAATATGGCTTTATATTGCTTTATAGTTAAATCAGACAAATATCAATGGCTTTTTCACCTTGTATCTAACCTAAGTGCCATGTCTCCACCAGACAGCTGTGGCATTATAGAGGCAGGAGTATGTAGGTGGTGTACTCACTCAGGTGAAATTGGAGGTGTTGCACGTACACATCCAGTTTTGGGTTGTTCCTGGGAAACAGTCATTTTTTTCACTTTTTTAGACAAGTAATTAGTAACACTAATCTTTGATTTTGCATTGTAGCCAGTAATAACTGCAGGAGGCATGCCCTCTCTGACTATAGTGTTGCCTTGTTGACATTGTTAATGACTGACAAACGCACGTCGCACATGCCCAAATCATTTAATATGAAACCCTCAACAAATCCACAATAGATGGCATAGGATGCCTGTAACTCAAAAGGAAATGGCATGAAACAGAAGATGAAAAAACAGGAAAGTGCCAAAATAGAAAAGTGACAATCTGGAGGCACTCGGCTGGATATCAAATATCTTGATATTGCATGTTTTGACATCAGCTCTCTCAGTTGTCTTAGTTCCATGCATTGCCCAAGATGGCCCTCCTGCAGTATGCGCGTATATCAAACTGCATGTGTGCTCAGCATGTTACTAATGTACAATCTACAAACTGTACTGCAAATACATGTATCCATTGTGTAGTCTTTTATGAACCCACACATGCTGCAGCATGTTGTATGAAAGAGTATCAGCATGATCAGTTTTAATTGCTGTACCTGGTGTGATTCACTGTAGTGGCAGTGCTACTGCATGAAATCATAAACACCAATAACCTGTGAAGACACTGTTACAAACTTGTACACAAGAGTACACAGACGCAAAAGTTCCAAAAACCAAATGTGTTTATTTGATGGACTGTGTGTGTGCGTTAACCTAAAATTAACAACAAAGATTTGGAGGCCATGAGTTCCACAAGACTTATAGTTTGCACTTTTTGGTAATTAAACTTATTCCCCAAATGAAACAACAGCAAAAAATCATCTGACGGCCCTATCAGCAGGACTTCCAGTTTCGGCGCCGTAAGAGCGACAGCCAACAGCAGTTGCTCTCTGTTTTTTCCCGCTCTTTTAAAAAAAAAGAAATAAATACAATTCTCATTAATTGTTTGCTTTTAGCTAAGTTGTGTGCATAGTTGGTTAGTCGCACGATGAGTTTCCACGGTGTTCTTTATTGTGGGGACACTTTTGTTAAACCATCTCGCCGTCAATAGCAACAATGCGGCCTCGGCAGAGTCATTGATTACAACAGAGGTCTGTTGTGGTCACTTTGTCGTCCTGTCTGTGGTGATCCATACTGAAGCGACTGATGATGTCCTTTTGGCAGACAGTCTCGCTTATTAGCTTTCTTGCCGAGAGTTGGATGAGAATATCAAAACCACTGTATCTGTTTGTTAAATTTGAAGCTACAGCAAGGATCATAAAGCACATCTAAAGCTCATTAATTAACATTAATTGTTAATTATCTAAGTAAGATGTCGCCTGGTTTCCTCAGTGTGACAACTTTGTACCCTGCCCAAGAGAGTCAGCTCGTAACCCCTCTAAACATTGGAACATGTTGTGTTCTACACATCGGTTGTTGTAGATTAAACAAATGAGATATAACTTGTTAATCAATGAGCGTTAGAGATGGTGTTAGGTGGATTCTTTACCTTTGGACAAAATTGGGTTTCCAGTCTTTATGCTAAGCTAAGCTAAGCTAAGCTAATCAGCTTCTGGCTCTACCTGCATGCTTGACAGACATAATCGTATCATTGAACTCTCAACAAGAAAGAGAAGTGTATTTCTGAAGGTGGTAATTATAGTTATTTTGCAACTTCTTTTAAACATGTTTTGTTTCTGATGTGCAGCACAAAAAGTCAAGCATTATTTTCCATTTTTCTTTCCTTTTGCTTCTGAAAATCCCAAAGACGGGCCAGATGTCTTCAGGATCTTCATCTTCAGAACCACACTAAGTACACTTAAATACTGAAAATAATTCAACTGAGTCAAAAGAGTTCAAATATGAATAGTTTTCTGACAGATCAACAAGTATAGCGAGCCCATGTCAGTAAATGGAGTAACTGCCAGTCAAATGCACACATCCTCCCTTTTATACCCATCTTCACTCCTCCTTCTGCGGTCCTTATTTTTGGTATAACCTGCTGACTTTGAACACATTATGCTACACTATGACTGACTGCACTATTGATTGCGACTTACTTAACCTCTCTGACCTGACCATATGATTGTACGCAACATAATACATCTATCTAAAAATATCCCACACCTTCCTTTATTCATCCAGGGAAGGGTTTTGCTGAGTGCGCGTGTTCTTTTTCGGCATTGTCCTGCTTCACATTCATACACATTCTGTACATACCTTCACACCTGGGAGCTGCCCAGTACCACTACAGTTTATCTCAAATCTACTGACTGAGCAGCTGTCTCTATACCTGCCTTGCTCAAGGGCACCTTGTCGGTAGCTGTTGGTAGAAAGGAGAGTTTTAGGAGGGACAGCCACTTAGAGGTTCTCATCATGACGTGTGTGTGTGTGTGTGTGTGTGTGCGTGTGTGTGTGTTCTTGCTGAAACATACACTCTCTGCTGTTGGCTTTGTTTATCTCGTAATTATTGGAATTAATTGGACTGTCACTCTGACTGTACTGTGAGCCCGTAGAGGTTTTCCCCTTCATTTTCAATGTCTGGAAAAGAACAAACGAAAATGACCCTGCGTTTTCAGATGAGCTGAGGAAGTTCTGCAACACTCATTTGCATCAGCAAATTAAGCTGTCGACGATTATACGTGAAAAAATACCAAGTTCAGACCAAATAAATTCCATATTCTGGCATGTACACGAAGGAATCTATCGGAAGTTAAATGTTCTTAAGCGAGCGTGTCTAAATAAAATTACTGTTAGACCTTCTCTTTTCTATTAGCCTGGCCAAACTGTAATTATGAGGATGCTTGATAATCCCCGAGCAGTAGGTTGCTGATGTCAGTCCAATTTATAAGAATTGCTGAGTATTGTGTATATTTCGACACCCTTTGAAACAAAATACCTTGACGGAACCACACATTTCTAAAGAACGTCACATGAAATGGTTTTATCAGCTCATTTTAATTCAATTTAGAGCCATGAAGGCAGACAATTCCTTCTTCCTTGAAACGTCTTTAATAGGGAAGGCTAAATGCCTTTGTATTGTGGTGATGGTGTAGCTGTGAAAAATGAAACATTTAATTATGATAATATATACCAAGTAAATGATTATGAGAAGTACATGATATAAATAAAGGCCACATATGCACATACAGAAGAACCATCAATTTCAGGTCCTTACGATGTAATACAGTGATGATGATGTCTTAATAATACATCTTTGAGGGCTGCAACATAATATAGTTGTGGCTTTCAGTCACTGTAATGAAGGTTATCAGTTAAACAATCAAATCAATAAAACATAACGAAGCTGTGTTGCTTAAATTGAATTGCACACATTTCTGATTACTACTGGCCTAACTATCAGGGGTGTAGTGGATAACACATAAGTTAAAATAATTTGAGGAATTAATGTCAAATGGAATTAAGCAAACTGCTTCAACTCCATATAGGTCATGAAGGTCCAGAGTACAATTTGCCCACAGGTTCTTTAGAAATTGTTGGAAGAGCAGTCAAGGGTTTACAAAGACCATACAACTAAACTTAATTACACTGAAGTGCTAAACTGTGCTTCAGTGTAATTAATATTGAATAAAACCCAAGTAAAAGAAGCTAGATAATAATTAAAATAGGCCTAGATTTAAATGAATACCAAGAAACTAAAGGAATAAAAGACCAGCAATACAGAAGCCACAGACGGGGAATCGAAACATATGATGAACAAAAAAGGAGTCTAAACGTGCCTTAAGAGAAGGGGGGGATTCCAATACTCAGGGTCTGGTGGTGTGGCTTCGTGATTCCTCTCGTTGCTGTTGCTTTTCCTCCTCCCTGCCGTCCTCTGTTCCCGATTATCAGAATCAGCTTCATTGGTCAGGAATGTGACGCCCTGTTTTTGTTGCTCTCAATGTACATTTAGGTAAATAGACATACAGCTAAAAACAAGGACAACAAGCTTGAGAAGGTAATGATAGTTTTTAAACTTTAAACTACTATGTGAATATCAAATAACTATCATCACATATCGTAATAATCAAATCAATAAATTACACTCGTACATAAAACATGCAATATCAATGTCCACAGCAAGCAAGACAATGATGGGTGAGTTCTGTTTTTAAAGTTGCTGTATTGTTCATTGGAGAACATTTTTAGTTTTGTCTTTTTGGACCTTTTGGTTTTCTCAGTAGGTCAAATGACCTGCCTGACCTCAGGTTACATGCATGTATTAGGCCCAGTCAGAAGCTAATGCTGTCATTTGTACTGCAGGTCTGTCTTAGCCCTCAAATTTCATAGGCTCCAAAATCCATTAAAAGCAACTTGGTGCGACAAAGTGCCGCATTTGTTAACATAATTGTCCTCTCAAGTCACTTCAAGTCTTCCGAAGATTTCGACAGTCATCGTTTAAGCCAACAGGGAACATGAAGTGGATTATGACATTTTGTGTGTGTGTGTGTGTGCGAAATGCTTAATTGTAACAGTTTTAAAGGTTAGGAACACACTTTTCTTAAATTAAATTAAAATTTCTTGAAACAGGCTAACGTAATCTGATGTTTCTACATATACTCAATCACTCAAGGAAACCAAAAAACATTTTAATATTTGAAATTTAGATGGGATGACAAAGGCTTGGAGAGCTTGGATTTTACTGTACGAAGCCTGTCTACAGCAGCATTGGGAGTTTGAGGTGCCTTCAGTACACTGAGTCAAGAACAAAAAGGTGTCACATGCCAGTTATGTCATGTTGAAAAGAAACATGTGAGACTGTGCACCGTGATGATTTTCCTAACATAACTGTATGAGTCTGTTGCTAGAAAAGTTGCTAGAGAAACTCTGTAATGCGTTTTTTAAATTCAAGTCCAGCAGTCCGTGTATGGTCTTATACAGAAAATGTGCTATGTGCCTATGCTGTACAACATGATGCATTACATTAGTGAGGGCAGCACTTTGTCTCTGTAAGTGGCTGTAGTTAAAGGAGAGGTGAGGCAAATTTCTATTAAAACAGACAGTAGTAATATTTTGGTGTGTTTATAACAGCAGGAAAAGACTTACACCAGTGTTATCCTCCAAACAATCTGCTGCTCGGGGCAAACTCTTTTCCACACACTAATTACTCCTCAATACACAAAGCTTCCCTTGAGGCTGTGAATTCATCAAACTGATAGTGGCACAAGATAAAGTTGTGGCCAAAAACTCAATCAACTTTTGTGATCTGGGTGTGACTCGTAAGGTATGGCCTCCTCAGCTTCAGCTGATTGAACCATTTATCATAATGACAGTACAGCCGACTGCAGACAACATCACTGCCCATTGATCCCAAACTCAAAATGATGGATTGCAATTATGAGTGAGTCAAATCGGTGTGAAAATTAAGCTCCAGTTTATTAATTGTTGATGATTAGTGTATGCATCCGCTTCTACTTAATATTTATGCCATCAAATGTCACTTAGCCTAAACCGTGATTGTAAATCACGCTAACTATAGTGCCCTTCGCTACACAGGAGAACCCAGGGAGCCCTGTTAGAAAACAGTTGGAAGCGCAGCACAGTTGAAGTTATTTTTGCTTGTTGTTGTTTTCACTGAAATGTATGATATGTCAGATTTATGACCTCATATTACTCACAGTTGACACAACTTATGTGTGTAAAGGAGATGGAAAGTGTGACAATTTATCACCTTGACACTCTTTCTGGGGATCACATCACTCACGCAGCTCTATGACACATTCGTATTTTGTCAGCATAAGTGAGGCAAGGCTCTTCAAACTCCAGAAATATATCAAACGTGCTAAGCAGTTTTAGCCGTTAACCCCATTGAAAGGCAAAGTTGTCTGCAATATATCTTATGTCAGTGTGAGTGCATCTCAAGAACACTGACGTAAGAAATACTGACGAGTCCCTGCACCTGTCACCCTCAAATATATGTAAATAATTCCATTTAAGGAAGTTCAATTCAATTTTATTTTTATATAGCGCTATATCATAACAGAGTTATCTCATAGCACTTGTTAATATAGAGCAAGTCTAAACCAACTCTATATTATGCACCTATATATATTTTACCATAGAAACGCACACAAGATGTGCATTTGAAACCTAAATCCCACTCTATATGTAGTTTATGCTCCCAGCCTTCGGTGAACAAGTCTCCGAAACACAAATCAAAAGAAAGTTTCTTTACTCCAAAACCAGTAACCAAGTCAGCTAACACATAATGTACTTCGGACTTGGGACATTAGGGAATTGTCTCGAAAGCTTTACAATGGAACAATCATTGACAGTGAGTCACTGCTACACCCAGCCACAGCCTTGTAACAATAGTGAACACTGGCTAACATTCATTGGAGGGGCTACCTTTGTGAGAATACTGTCTCTTGGCATCAGTGAACAATCCCCAGCGAGCATTCAAGCAACGTTGGTGGCTGAATGAGAGCATCACAGTCTTTGAATGGATACAAGTAATAGATTATCACTAAATAGGCAATAGATGGCACAAGCGAGAACAAGCATTCAAGTGTCATGAGGCTGCAAGGCTGTAATATGAGAAGGGCTTGCTAAACCAGAATCCAATTGGTTTAAAATGCATTGGTACTGCAGTATGGCAGTGTTGCTGTTGCATACAAATGTGCTCAGTTTCATCTAGGGTGGTTTTGATTCAGAACAAACCTCCATTGACTCATTTATCCATTATTTACTGAAACAAAATGGGTCATAGCACAGGGAAATCAGTGTGCCAATGGCTTGCCTCTGCAACAATCTCCATGGATTTGTTGAATGGTAGCACTCATTTGTTAATTTGGCTTTAAAGAAGATGATTTTTTTTAATACTCATAACATTTATACTGTGTTTCAGTGCAGCGGGGAAGTGGTCACATTATTCTAATGTTGATCTGCATAATACATGTGGTGTTGTTGTCGTTGTTGTGGTAATATGATCAGATCAGTCAGGGATTTCATTCATGTTTTTCAGATCCATGTAATAAAGCATAGCGGGTTCCTTTTAACAGTCAATCGGTGTGCATTGGGCGCATGCAGGTAAACAATCTGTTTGGAGAGTTAAAGAGGTGAAATGCTAAAATGCAATCTAGGAACCCATCGGCTTACGACAAATAAGCTTTTTATCAATTTTCACCAAAAACCCTAGAGATTAGCTTCTTAGTGGCTTTTTCTGGATGTCCGCTGGCTACACCGGAAACCCCACAACATTTTCCGTTGCCACCAGAGGCTAAATCATTGTCAGATGATAGTCGATGGGTTCCCGAGATTACCCTGAGTGAATGAAAGAACATGAACATACACACAGTAATGCGACACGATGAAATAGGAGTTACCTTGATGTATGTGCTATAAAAATGTGGAGCATGATCACGTGATACATCCATCTAGGGTTGCCTTTTTGCTATCAGTGGGTAAAATATAATGATGAACTATATCTGAATGTCGGTACGGACGGACTGCTATTATCCTGTTGCGTTAGGTTTATACCCAACTTAATTCTTGTTAGGTCATTGTAACTGTTAGTATAGTGTAACATTTACGAAGTTGGTCACGTGAAGTCTTTTTGCTGGCAGCTAACTGATCCTGCAGCTGCATGAAGGCTCCCTGTATCTGTCTTCTAGTAACAGATGTTCATAAAGGTATTCATGTATGTAAATACACAGTAAGCTGATGTTTTTGTTGAAGGTAATGTTGGTGTGAAAAATTACTTGTTCTGATTCAGTACATTCTGCCCGACACATGATATCATCGGTCAGACAAACGAGCTGCTCATCTCTGCTGCTCCTACAGCTTCTGCTGGCTACGCATGTCGTGCCCCTACCTCCACCTCGGAATCCACCTGTAAGCTCTGTTTCTTTGTGGTCCCCCATGGGGAAGCTGCATTGATCTCTCCCTGCTTTGGCTTTAAAATATGCTTCTCAAGGAGACACACAAACACAGGCTTGACATCAAATTTAAATATATTTACATTTATTTTCAATACATTACCTATTTTCATACATAAACTAAAGGGTGGTAACACATCATTGATAGAAGACTGTGTGCCCTGTCATATCTTGGTTGCATCCAGCTACATTTTAATGTCATTTCCTGTGTAGAGAGGAAAAAGGAAGTGGTCAGTTTCTTAAGCTAGACTAGGGGTGTGGCTGTACTGTAGGGATGGCAATGTCAGTCTCTTGGTTGTACACCACTATTTTCCAGACTGAAATATCTTAACAGTTATTGGTTTGATTGCCATGCCATTTTGTACAGACATTCATTGTCCCCACGGGATGAACCCTACTGATGTTGGTTATCTGACTGTTCCTCTAAGACGACCACGAGGTCGACATTTTTGATTCAAAGTGAAATATTTCAACAACTGTCAGATGGATTGCCATGGAACTTGGGATAAAAATTAATGCAAATTCATCAAAAAATCATTCAACTCAGAATGAACTGTAATCACCATTATCAGGAATTTGAATTTGTCCAATACTTTGGTTTAAGTACCAAAACCCTGAACTCACTATACTGTACTTTGTGTTTAGCGCTAATAAGCAAATGTTAATATACTAAGATACTATTCTACGATGGTGAAAATGCTTAACAGTGCCTGCTAAACATGTTTGTATCATCAATTTGACCATGTTAGCACAATGTAGAAGAGCCCCACAGAGCTGCTAGCCTGGCCATAGACTCTAACTCTAGTTTGCATGTTAAATGTTGCCTTCTTGAGATTGGCTTTGTTCCAGATCTTCCAGAAGTCATGGTCCATGAAGGTCATGAAGTCTTTTTATTGCATATGGTTTATGAACAGAAAAGCGCTCTGTTTGGTCAATGTGGAAATGAAACATGTAGCACGACTCCACCAGAGACCTCATCATCATTCTGAAATTACTTTCTGTGTAGCAATCGGTCACAAAATCAAGGCCTGTTAAGATTGTCTGAGAAGCAAATCATGAATGCATCTGTATGTGCTCATACTCGCTTGTAAAGAGCTACATCTCTAGGGTTGTAGAACAAAAGGTTCCCTGCCATACGCACAGCCTCACACTCATCAGAGAGGTCCAAAGCCTAGTACTGTATCTAGGCCAGTGAGTGTTGGACTTGCCTACCAACACAGTGTTACACACTCTTGTGCTGCATAATTATTTTACAATAGCAACTCTGTGCACCCTTCAAAAAGAATTCACTCTTGTTAACTGCCAGGAGTGTGTTTCTGAATGGAGTCACAGTGAGGTCATGGCACTGTTTGGCCAAGTACTGGAGGCTGGTCCCCCAGTTCACAGTGAGAACAAAAAGACTGTCACTACCACATTCCTGGCCGGTGGTTCCAACCCATAAGGATTTAGATAAAGCAATGACTATTATTATTGAATAAGTTAATATTTTATAATCCTATTTCATCTGTTGCCTGTAAACATCACATTCACTTGTACAGCTTACAACTTAACACTGTTGTGTGTGTGTTTTGGAAAGGATGTTGACCTTCATAAGCACTTTCCTTCAGGAACATATCCCTATTTGTGATGAGTGACTTCAAGCATTAATGACTCAATATTCAAGTTTAACATCCCTAAGTGTAATCTTCCTTGGTTTATAACAGCAAATAATCTGACATACAGGAATATATTACAAATAGCAGTACATATTATCTAGCTGTCTACAACATAATGTTTTAAGAAGACAATTACATATGAGCTGATGATTTCTCTTAATAATGATGGGTTAAAGGTCAGGAATGAAACATTCATTCCACCCACACACATTTGCATTTTTCTGCAAAAAGGGGAATATGAAGCAGACACACTATGATGATACAGTAAAGCAACACAGCCGAAGCGGTGCATTAATTTTCTTCCTACGCACAGCACAGAGTGTGAGAATCCAAAAGGTCAAGAACACCATGCTTTTCTGATCGGACACAGATATGAAAGAAAAGATCTTTGCTTCAGGATGTTGCTACAAAAGACAAAATTGAGAATAGAAACCTGAAATAGAAGTTAAGAGGAGCAGATGTCAGCTGGAGTGTCACACAAACCTCTATAGTAGTAGATGAAAAAATGTAGACACTGCCTTACCCCGATATCATTCAAATAACCCAAGCCTTATCAAACCAACCGTACCTGTTACAGTACTTTCAATATGACAATCATGAGCTTTGCAAAGGTGGGGTTACTTTGCTTCCTCTCATAAACCGCCTCAAACGGAATGTCATGAGGCAGCAAACACAACTCTTTGCAGAGCTACTGTAAAAGGTGCCCAGCGAGAGAAATCGTGATATTCAGGCAGGAAGAAGAGGCAGAGGTGTAAACAAGAACAGTCAGTGCCATCAACAGGAAGCAGTGAGCAAAGTGCAACGAAGGCACCCAGAGTGTGCTTGTTGAGAGCCAAACTCTGTTTTAGTGCAAGGCAGTTAACAAGAGAGACCAGAACCTGTTGTTTGATGGGGAGGAGGGAGGGTAGACAGAGTGGGATCTCCAAACAAGAGTAATAAAAAGTGTTTGAACTAAGGATTAAACTAATAGATTGCAGATGTATTGACCTGCCATTTTGGAACTGACATAAGCAAATGTGTTGTGGGGAAGGTGGACCCAGGAGCAGACAAAGGCAGTGGTGAGGAGTATGAACAAATTCTTTTTTGCGTAAACAACGATCTGGCGCCCATCCTCTGGATGGTCCGCGTAGATATACTTTGGCTTGATGAAATGAGAAGAAGGCCAGGTGTGTATGATGAGACAGCCAGCCTCACCTCCTAGAACCCACAGGGGAAGCGTACGAAAACCAGCCCAGATCACGACAAGATGCCCCAAAATGACATCTAAGTTTAAGTGACAAAGTTATCTAGCAGTCACAGGAATTCAGACTCTTGTCTGTCAAACAACAAGACTGCTTATCAATTCCTACCGTTGTTGGTTTCTTTTAAGTCATGTTTAGCAGTCATATATGTGCATCCCTCTCTTCTAGAAATGATGTCTATACATCCCTCATTTGCAACAACAAATACATTTGTAAGGAAATATAATGCAGACCAGCTTACGTTTTTTTTTTTATTAACATAAGTTTGTAGTATTAGTAATACTGGAGCACACCTGAGGATATTCAACTTTCACTTATTATTTGCAACTGTGGCAAATAGCAAATATTAAATGTACCCAATACTAAGAATCTAACCTTGGCACACCGGGATGATAAACTAATAACTTATATCAATAACGTGATAATGATAATGAGGGAATAATGTTGATTGGCATGTCTGGCAAGTCTCAAAAATGTTCAAATGTTCAACGACAAGGTAGTTTTCCACCAAAATTCCCGATCTTGCAATGCAATATTCACTTGTAGCAACTACACCTTCATTAAACCTTTTTAATAAATCTGCTTAATATGGTTATATTTAGGCACTCACAGTACTTGGTTAAGCTTGCGGAAGATCAAGGTCTGCTTTAATACAGAAAAAAGTTTGCAGTGACCTGATGCATGAGACACAAAACGTTTTAATGTTTCACCAAAACCAGTTTTTCCCTTACCTTAACCAAAGGGTTTTTGTTGTCTAAATCTAACAGACATGACTCACGACAATGTAGAACTTTATTCAGTCCAAAAAGGTTTCCTCTGAACATAATCCAGCCAGCGATTTAATTTGTCAGCACAACATACAACCCCGATTCCAAAAACAGTGAGACACTGTCAAATTTATTTAAAACAGAATGAAGTGATTTGCTAATCTTTTTCAACTTATATTCAATTGAATACAACACAAAGGCAAGATATTTAATGGTCAAACTGATAAACATAATTAACACCTGGTTCATTGGTAACATGTGATAGTATCATATCATTGGGTATAAAAGCAGAGATGGGGAGAGGTTCAGCAATTTGTGAAAAACTGCAAATAGTCCAACAGTATAAGAACAATGTTTCTCATTGCACAATTGCAAGGAATTTAAGGATTTCACCATCTACAGTCCATAATACCATTAAAAGAGAAAACAGAAAAACCTCTGCACATATGGGGCAAGGCCAATAACCAACACTGATTGCCTGTGACCTTCAATCCCTCAGGCGCCACTGCATTGGAAACCAACATGATTCTGTAATGCATATTACCACATGGGCTCAGGAACACTTCTGAAAACCATTGTCAGTAAACACAGTTCGTCGCTGCATCTGCAAATACAAGATAAGACTCTACCATGCAGAGAACACCATATATCATCAACATCCGGAAACGCCACCGACTTCTCTGGGCCCGAGCCCGTGTGAGACGGACTGATGCAAAGAGGGAAAGTGTCCTGTGGTCTGACGAGTCCACATTTCAAATGGGTTTTCGAAATCATGGACGTCGTGTCCTCCGTGCTAAAGAGGAAAAGGACCATCCAGATTGTTTCCAGAGCAAAGTTCAAAAGCCAGCATCTGTGATGGTATGGGAGTGTGTTAGTGCCCATGGCATGGGTAACGTGGTATGCACATCTGTGAAGGCACCATTAATGCTGAAATGTACATAAACATTCTACACGTGTTACAGCAGCATGGCTTCATAGTGAAAGAGTACCGGTACTAGACTGGCCTGCCTGCAATCCAGACCTGTGTCCCATTGTAAATGTGTGGCACATTATGAAGCACAAAATACGACGGCAGAGACCTTGGACTGTTGCACAACTGAAGTCATATATCAAGCAAGAATGCAAAAAAAACAATTAGTGTCCTCAGTTCCCAAACACTTGAGTGTTGTTAAAAAAAAAGGCTATGTAGTAAAGATGCCCTTGTCCCAAATTTTTTGAACTTGTTGCAGTCATCAAATTCAGAATGAAAAGAAACAATAAAGTTAATCATGGCCATTTCCAAGAGGAATAAGCTAAAAGAAGAAGAATACCATTATATAACACTTTGTGTTGGTAGTTTCAATATCAAAATAATGTATTAATTTAATGAATTTAGTAATCTAGTGATGTGTTGTTCATGAGACTATCGTCCACTGAACTACTCTTTTGATATTAATTAGTTAGTAGTATTAATTAATAGGAAGGAATCATCTCCACATTGCGCAATGTGAGGCTGAGTATTGGACAGAGATTAGTAGCTCTTCAAGTCCTTCATTTATTTTACACGTGACAGCTACAAAAGGCTCAGTATTGGACCCCTCCCAAAAAAAGACATGAACAAATGACTCAAAAAAAGAGTAGTTCATTTTACTGAACAGGATTTAAAGAACAAAGTCACTAAACTGAACCGGTTCTCCCATCACTAATTCCATCATTTATCAAACCTATCCCTGTAGAATTCATAAAGCAGGCCCTCCGACTGTGCAGAACCACAACATACAGTATATCTCCTTTGTATCAAATCAAAGGAGTATGGGACTAATATAGATGGCTGGTACCAACATAATTGGCAGAAATGCTGGAAACCAAAAGTCTGGAGGTAAAAACTAAGACGGCCACCTGCCTGACAAATCCACTCCCTGAGGGCGAAAAGAAGAGATGAAAAGAGGCAGAAAAAAGATCAGCAGCAACACTCCTCACATCAGAAAGGAAAGTGAAAAACAGCCAGGTCCAGAGAAAGCGGGAGCCGTTCTCCTGACTGTGCTGAGGGTGTGGAGCAAAGCCAGGGTATCTCTCCCCACAAGAAAAGGTTCAAGCACTCACTTGGCTTCTGCGTGCAGAAAAACTGGCTGGAGCCCTCAAATCTACCTGGTGGAAATAAGAGGCTTTGTGAGCACTTCGAATCAGTGGAATGCTTGGAGCGGAAGATGCAAAGAAAGCGGCAGAGGAATTGGGAAATTCAAAAAAATGACCTCACTTCAAATTTGAAAGGCTTTGTTAAGTTTTTGAACTATTAAGATTGCCAGAAGTGTTTGACTTATGTGTAGTTATGTGTGTTGACGCATGCATCTCTGTGCGTGTGTGTGTGTGTGTGTGTGTGTGTGTGCGTGCTGAACAGTGAGAGCAGGACAGAGCTTTGTTTGATCATAGATCAGAGGCGCTGCATGGCCATCATGGTTCTGTCTGCCATTATTTATTGATGAAACAACCATTTTCAGGCCGCGCGGGCGGGCCGGGGGCGGGGCGGGGGCGGGGGCGGCGGGGCGGGCCGGGGGGGCGCGGGGGGGGGCGGGGGGCGGG
>JAVQJF010026217.1:0-47485 GCA_036023855.1 Gadopsis marmoratus | reverse complement strand
ACACACACACACACACACACACACACACACACACACACACACACACACACACACACACACACACACACACCCTACAGAACAGGACAAAGACGGGGAACTGTCGGTCAGGCCAGCAGGTGAAGCCACAGAGCTCAGCACGAACTACACAACGCTGGCAAACATAGTACAAACGAGCAAATGCATTCAAGCACAGGGCAGGAGCCGTGCAGGAGCCGTGCAGGAGCCCAGCTTCCCCCCTGCACCCTCACTCATTCGCCTCACCTTGCAAATTGATATGCAATGATCGCTCCGACAGCGACACACAACAGCAGGGAGTATCGCTGCTTCAGGGACAGGCGGAGGCCGAGCCTGGACGAGCTTTCCATCGGCGACGACACGAGTCTCCAGCAGCAGCAGCAGCAGCAGCAGCCCTGCGCCGCGCGGCTCTTCGCGTTCGTGGGAGTTAAAGTGCATCACCGGTGCTCTTTTTGTAAACGTGCCCGTGTTACTGTTAGACGAGTACGTCATACATGTTGAGCCCGTTTCGCGAGACCTGGTCACAGAAAAGAAAAAAAAACCAAAAAAACAAACCCGTGAATAAGCCAATTAAATTGAGCTAACAATTACTCACGCAGCGATAAGGGCGTAATTGATTCATAATTTCCACAAAACACAAACTGAAACATGGTCCATGAAAAATGACTCTTAGTTGGTTATTGTGGAAGCTGATCCAGTGTTTGTGTCAGGAGGAAGTACACGAACAGCCAGCTGTTGCAGTGTAGGGACCGTCACACAATTCACACTGCTGAAAATAAAACGTCATGACTTCCCCCTTGCTTTTTATTCTTTTTATTCTAAATATAAAAGACTGATCGCTTCCAGCAAAAGCATTATCACTGCCAAATGTGTTCTTCTCAAGCGTGTCATGAATGTAGGAACTTCTTTTTATTGCAAGTTGAAAGGGAATATTGTTTTTACTTCCACGATTTTAAAGCCATTGTTCTCCAGTTTTATTTAATTTTTTTTTACTGACTGTCTCTGTTTTGCACATTTGGGCAAATTAAATAACATTAGGCCCACAGTCTCCTTCAGATGGCAACCATCACAGGATGCTTTCTAATGAGGTGCAATAATTAATTTAGTCTTGTTTGTCCTATTCCCACGCTTTTAATCAGTCCATTCTTTACACCTCCCTAAAATCCTCCGTCCTCCCTTCCATTTATTTTTATTTTATATGTAGTATGTCTTCTTCCAAAGTTCCTACCTCCCAATGAATTTCTGTTTTCAATAATATATTTGATTTCTGACCACCTGCCTATTGGAATTGCAATATCCCTACACTACCTTACATCCACAGAAACTGACAATTTGTAGAAATACCCTGCCAGGCTCTTCTGTGTCACACTCACTAGAGATGAACAAAAGCTGAATTCAGAATTGAAATGGCTGATTCTTATCTTGTCAAAAATCATAAAATGTTAACGTGCTTTTTTTTTTTTTACTATATCCTAACTAGGGCAGATAGGACAAATAATACCTCACAACAACACACAGACATTCATGCAATTGCAAACATACTTAGAATCACAGTCGCTCACAGTCCCTTATTTGTAGACTGTAATTCAATCTAGAACCACAAATAGAGCATTAATGTGACTATAACTATACCACGAGGCCAACATTACTGTGTACACTGTAATGCCTCCCTTCTCTGACTGAGTGGGGCAGAGAGAGGGAGCGAGAGAGAGAGAGAGACAGTGAGAGCACTATTATATTTTTGTTCTGAAACAACAATAGTTTCCCTTATCCAGTGTTTTAGGCCTCCCAGCACCATCCTCCCTTCAAACGCTCCCTGGCAAGCTCAGCTTCAAGGTACGGCTTTGACAATGTTTTTGATGTAATTGAGATATTCTGTAATTCTGCATGTTCAACATTCATGTTAAGTCTTGCTGAGTTTTGCTTTTTACTTGTATTGCAATCATATAAAAATATTTATTTTGTGTAATTCATGTTTATACTACGTACAACCTATCACAGATGGATTTAAAGTAGGCAACTGTTTGTACATTTTTACACAAATTAAATCTATGTTAAAATGCTTCAAATACTTTTGTAAACCTTTGCATTCTGTTATACTACACATATGACCTGCTTTGAAAGATGGATTTTTTCCCCCCATTATATTATCTAACTGTTTTTCCCCACCAGACATCACCCTGAAGTGAGAAGAATGAGCCGTCTGGAGGGTCTGAGGGCCAGCTCGTCTCAGTTCACTCTGGAGGGAGAGCCCTTCCGCATCCTGGGAGGCTCCATCCATTACTTCCGTGTCCCCAGAGCCTACTGGGAGGACCGTCTGCTGAAGATGAAGGCCTGTGGCCTCAATACTCTCACAACGTAGGCTCCCAATGCAACTTGATGTGCCTCACACCACAGGATTTTCACTGCTGTTTTACTGTCAAACACAGATCAGATTTAATCAAATGTGTTTGTGTAAAATGCCTTATGAAACAGTTCACCTTAAAATGAAATAGAAACAAACCAAATACCAGGATTTTGTGAGCCACTGGACCACACTATTGCTTATAAGCTAGAAGGAATTGTTTTCTTGCTTGCTTTTTCAGATATGTGCCGTGGAATCTGCATGAGCCTGAGAGAGGAACATTCAACTTTCAGGATCAGTTAGACCTCAAGTACAATGTTCACATTCTTTCTCTTCCTCTTTATAGATTGGTAAATATTTCCAAAAGACATGCAGAATGTTTTTTTCTTTTTTGATGAAGCAGATGTGTCTCTGCCTTTCTCAGGGCCTATGTCAGTTTAGCAGCAGAGATGGGTCTGTGTGTGATCTTGCGTCCTGGACCTTACATTTGCGCTGAATGGGACTTGGGAGGGTTGCCTAGGTAACACCATCTGCCCATTGCTTGAAAATATTTCCATATATTAGAAGAAAGGCACCAAAGTTGTTCTTGTGTGTATTTCAGTTGGTTGTTGCAAGATAAAGGAATGCAGTTGAGGACAACTTATCCAGGATTTGTAGACGCTGTCAACCTCTACTTTGACAAGCTTGTCTCTGTTATCAAGCCTCTGATGGTAAGTCTAACTCATAGTTCTGTTATAATATTTCATGTCAAACATTTCTTGAAAGAATAATTGCAGATTTCAGTGAGGCAAACATTTATTTTTCCTTGTTTGCCGTTTCAGTTTGAAGAGGGAGGCCCAGTGATTGCAGTTCAGGTTGAGAACGAGTACGGATCATATGCCAAAGATGAGAAATACATGCTGTTTATAATGAACGTGAGTTTATTCGTGTATTGCACTGAAATTTACAATGCATTGCAATGTAGTTAATTCAGAATATTACACAAAAAATATTTTTTTTCTTTTCCTGCAGTGTCTCCAGTCCAGAGGGATCAAGGAGCTCCTGTTGACTTCAGACAACTGGGAGGGCTTGAGATATGGAGGGATGGAGGGAGGTAATGAAGCTAACTAACACAAAAAACAACTACCTAAAGCTTTTATTGTAGTATTTTTAAATTTGCCCCTTAAAATTTATCATTTTTGAGGGCATATTTATCAAAATAAATAGGGTGTGATATAGATTGAAACACTTAATATATCTTAATAGCTTATTCAGTGTTTGACTTTGTCCTTCATTTGGTCTAAATCCTGCTCATTTCAGTTCTGAAAACAATAAACCTTCAGAGACTGTCATTCGGAGCTATCCAGCACTTAGCAGACATGCAGGTAGGTGACTGTAATGGCTCACTGCTGATTACTTGTGACAGTAAAAAACTATGTCTTTATAATGTACTTCTTCTTTTGCATACACTGTCTTGTTGTGTAAGAGCATTGGCTAAATACCCAAAAGGAATGTGTCGGTTTTTGTTTGTTATTAAAGCCTTGCTATGGCTCCTAACAGTAAGATGTGTATGTGTTCTGTTTTGTGTAGCCCCAGAAACCTCTAATGGTGATGGAGTATTGGTCTGGGTGGTTTGACGTCTGGGGAGAACATCACCACGTGTTCCGTGCTGAGGGTATGGAAACACTTTGAACCATCATTTTTCCAGTGAACAGTTTTGCTGAGCACATGCTCATTTTCAGCATCAATCTGCATTCCATTCATTCTATTACACATTTATTTTCAAGCTTCCCAATGGCCAATGTCTGTTTGCCTGTGATTTTGGATAGCCGCCGTATGGATGTCATTCAGAATTTTCACTCTTGAACTGTTCAAAGACACTTGAGCCGACAAAGACCATCATTGCCTTATTCATTACTGCATATTGCTCTTTGGCTCACTGTGCGTATTATGTCATAATTTCTTATCATATGGTTTACAGACATGCTAGCTGTTGTGTCAGAGATCCTGGAGAGAGGTGTCTCCATTAATCTGTATATGTTCCATGGGGGAACCAGCTTTGGCTTCATGAATGGAGCGATGGACTTTGGCACCTACAAACCTCAGGTCACCAGTTACGGTTGGTAGGAATTACCTTAGAGCTCAGAGACCAAACAACAAAGGACTTATCTTTGATGAATATGATTCCCCTTAACAAATGTGCTGCTTCCTACAATTTTTGTAAATGTTTTTTGTTCCAGATTACGATGCTCCTCTATCTGAGGCTGGGGATTGCACACCAAAATATCAACTCTTGAGGAATTTATTCAGCCAGTACCGCTGTAATGTCTTTTTAAGCATCCACATGCAGTGATTGCATTACAAATTGCATGAGAAACTATGTGCACCTAGCAATTCATTTGATGAACATATTACCCAGAGTGGTTGAGTCTGTCATAATTAGCAGTAATTAAATGTTTTTGCTGTTCCAGCTGAGCCTCTTCCTGAAGTGCCCTCTCCTCAGGAGAGGAGAGCATACGACCCCATTGCCATCCAGCGTCACCTGTCACTGTGGGACAGCCTGCACTTCACCGACAAGGTAAACTACAGATGGCAAGCGCCTGTCTGGTGTGACAGTTGATGATATAATCTACTGAATGGAAAATGTTGTTTCTACACTCTAACTAGTCCATACCATATAGGGGCCCTGCTGGGAGCACAGCAAAATATAAGATGTTGTAAGCTTCAGTTAGATAGAACATCTCTGCTATCAGCCTGTGTGTCTGCTTCGCTGTCTCCACTGGTGTAAGAGATCTAGCAACATGCTGCTTATGCTCAAGACAGATATCTCACACCTGGCAGGTCGGGTTTAGTCATGTATCAAGGTGTCAAAACACCTGCTTTTTTTTTAGACATATGAGTCATTATGCTGTTTGGTGGGCTCTTTTATTCCACGTGTGTCACAGTGCCGTGTATGCATACTCTAGTATGATTTCATTCCGTGAGAATGGAACTTCCCAACCCCATCAGTGATGGTATCTCGCCCTGCCTGTAAAAGTAAACAGATACAGATCTTCAGCAGCCTGGTACTTACTCTGTTCTGCCAGATTCTTTTATCTAAGATGTTATGATGTTTGACTATTCATCCAGTCATACAGGTCAGAGAGGCCGGTGAACATGGAGAATCTCCCTGTCAACAATAACAATGGTCAGTCATATGGCTACACACTGTATGAAACCACCATCACCAGTGGAGGAACCCTTCACTCCAGTAACAACATCAAAGATAGAGCACTGGTGAGAACATACAGATAGCATAATATAGTTTAAATATATATATATTTGTTATGAGGTTATGCAATGCGGTTATGCATAATCCTGTCATTGTGACTTTCAATGTTCTCTAGGTTTTTGTGGACAGACAATGTGTTGGAAGTTTGGACCAGAAGACTCATGAGCTGGCACTCCCTGATGGGAAGGTACTGACTATTTTCTGTGTCTTACATGTAATCCTTCCCTGTCCGTAGGTCCTCAAGCACATAGATTTTTAAATTATGAGCAGATTTAGAGATAGGGTTAGGATACATATATGTTTGGATCAATGATTGAATTTAGTATTTATGAATGAATGAATGAATGTATTTTGAACCTATATTTGTATCAATCGCAGTAGTTGTATTAGTATTTGGAAATTAGCTAGTGCATGTTTCCTTCCGTTTAGGAGAGCAGCATTTTCATTTGGCATGTTCAAACAAGCAGACATATTGGGCTGTGTCATTGTGATGACTTTTCTTTACTGAATAACTTTCCAAACTATACTCATGTTTTGTGCATCGAAGGGAGAGATGACGTTGAGCTTACTTGTGGAGAACTGTGGAAGAGTGAATTATGGGAAAGCTCTGGATGAGCAGCGCAAAGGTATTCTGCTTTCCAACACAAGCATTGGTTTATTGCTTTTACAGCGACTCAGTCAACTGAATTTATGACTACCCTATTGTGCATTTCTAATGTATATTTCACACCTGGACTGTTCATATTAGAACAGATTTCCAAAGCTCAAACCATTCTTATCATTCAGTTAAATATTGTTCAAGCCAAAGGAAGTATCAGAACAGCACAGATAATATTGCTAGGGCAGTAAAAAAAAACTTAAACAAGTCAAGTCACTGCAACTGTGCAAACTTTCTTATTTGTTCTATACTTTGTGACCCACCACACCCATGAAATATTTGAAAGCATGTGTCTGTGTACAGTGATTGGTCTGCTAGTATGTCTGCATTGCATATTTATGCCTCATACTGTATTGCAGGTATTGTGGGAGACATTCTGCTGAATCACACCCCTTTGAGAGGATTTACCATCTTCTGTTTAGATATGAAGGCAAGCTTTATGAAAAGGTTGGTTAACTGAATTTCATTTTTCATTCTATGAAGTAGAGTACTAGACCTCTTCATGGACACAAACAGATGTTTCCTGGTTGTAAATTAAATGGCAAATTCACCATAAAATACTTAATAATCTGCTAATAAATAATCCTTCATGCGGGTATTGCTAATGCAACTTGGATGTCTGAACATATCTGAGTTTCACATGATTGTAGTGAGTGTTTCAAATGACTGTTTGGTCTTGTTTCAGATTAATGAGTTCAGGTCAGTGGAAGTCGGACGTCAAATCACCCTCCGTTCCAGGATTTTTCCAGGCCAGACTGTATGTGGATGGTCCTGCCAGAGACACCTTCATCAGACTCCCTGTGAGTAGGACAGCAAGTCATGTTTTCTGGTAAACTGCATCTATTAGAGCTAGGACATGCGCTGCTATTTCTAATGTTTTAAATGTATCTGCATTTTTTACACAGTACTTTGCATGTAATAAAAGTATATACAGTATCGTAGTCTTTGTGTTTGTATGCTCTAATTGAGAAAAAGAAAACATTTTGATGCATTCTGAATATGCTTGACAATTTCTGGAGCCTTAAATTTTGCTGCTCTACATCAGTGATTTACTGTAGTTATTTGGTATTTTAATTACAGTTTAAAACACACTTTCCACATTTTGCTGATCACACCAGTGCTTCCACCCACAGGGTTGGGGTAAAGGAGCAGTGTTTGTCAATGGGCAGAACCTTGGACGTCATTGGTTCATCGGCCCCCAGCATTTCCATTACCTCCCGGGGGCTTGGCTCAGAAGTGGAGAGAATCAGGTACCCCCATATATTCTAATAAGATTATACATTGTGTTTGACTTTAGTTGAGGTAAAGTTTGCCTCTACTTTCTTTTTTCTTCTTCTAGAGAATCTGTGGCAGATTGTGTGTGTGTGTGTGTGTGTGTGTGTGTGTGTGTGTGTATACTATTTGTTATGTGTTTTTTTTCCTTTGTCTTTCAGATTATTGTTTTCGAGGAACAAAAGGCGGATGAAAAAATACTGTTTGCTGAAAATCCTGATCATGGAAGAACAATTGATGTTTACAAACTCCCCTTTTGCACACTGCTGTGACAGACACACACACACACACACACACACACAAAGTGACAAATTATTGTCAATGATTTAATGCTATTAATTTACTCACCATAATATTCCCTATTGCTATGTACAGCAGTACGGTTACACTTTATCTCCAGAGGTTTGGTTTCTTGCCAATGATTCTGTTGCCTTAAATTCAGCAAGGCAACACCGCCCGATTTGTCTTTGTCTTTCTTATGGCCGTATGAACTTTGCTCTGATTAGAAATAACGTCGTTTGAACCTTTGACAGTGTGACACAACCCTCACAATCTCCCCATTGGACCGAAGGCTTGTCCTTCACACGAGCGACGCTCTCTTATTCACAAAACACTAACCACACATCGTCATCACAACAACAAAGACCAGTAACCGGAAAATAATTCGTCTCGTCCTTCACAATAAAACGCAAACATTTGTTAGACTGGCCAGGACAGAAAAATGTAATGCAATCCTTAATTGACTATATGAATATGCTTGTAAATATATACAGTAAAAACTAAATATAAACCACATGTTGATCCTGTAATGTGTGCACTTTGTCCCTATAAGTTTACTTTGAAAACAGCCACCGGAAGGTCCGCTTGTAGTTCTAAGTAGCTTGATGTGTAAATGTATCCGCTGGTTCCTGTGTCGGAACAGCGATTGCGGAAACGGCGCTCGGTCACGTTAACTTGCAGAAGAGTCCACTACATGCCCTTCACAGCCCGGGGAACTTCATGTTAGTCCGTTTCACCGTGAATGAACTGATAAAAGAACGACTTTGTAAATGGGAGTATAACCGTTGTAGAGCAGCTCCCCGTTACCTTAGCCGAGCCGAGCCGAGCTGCTGAACTGGACCAGATAAGAGTGGGTCTGGATATTAAATTCAGCTAAGTTGAGTTTTTATAAACAAAGGTTTGCTTCCCCATCCCAAAGATGGAGTCATTTGGAGCCGTTGGCGCCGTTGTAGGATGCTCTGCGGGCGTTGCAGTGGCTGGGCTCGTGTTTGCAGCCTGCAAACTTGGATTACTCTACCAGTTGTTTCACAAGGTAGGTAGGCTGTCACAACTCGACACGGTTCTTCTAACCCTCCACAGGTATGTTGATCGTAGAGCAGCATTGCACAGATCAGTCACAGCAACCTGTATTACCTGCGTTACCTGCCCTGTGGCGTCACAGGTAAGCTGGACGCCACTCAGGTCAACGTTGACCAGCCTTGTGGTTTTCTAGCACAAAGCCAGAACCCCCAGGCTGTCGGTGGGGTTGCACAAAGCCCAGAGGAGCCAGGACAATGTGTGGTTATTGTGGAGGGAAGAGTGTGTGTGTGTGTGTGTGACAGGTGGCCTTTTTAAAGGGGCCATCAACTCACCCTGACAGCTGTTTATCTAGTTCACACAGTCTGATTCTGTTAAATCAGCAGCTGGAATTATCCTGACACCCACCTCTCTCACTTTTATCCTGTCCTCTGGCTCACTTCAGACCGAGACGAGGAGCCCGCGGCATGGTGGCGAGAGCGTGGCAGAGGTGCTCCGCGCCCACGGGGTCAAGTACGTTTTCACCCTCGTCGGTGGGCACATCTCACCCATCCTGGTGGCCTGCGAGAAGGTGGGCATCCGCATCGTGGACACCAGACACGAGGCCACTGCTGTCTTCGCTGCTGATGCCGTGGCAAGACTCTCAGGTGCAGACAGAATGTTGCGACCCTCAAGTCTTATTTGAGCTCATATCCTGTTAGCGGCGGTTTTGGAGAACAAAGGAACTGGGTGTACTCTTGCCTTCTTCATAAGGTGTGTCTCGGTGTAGTCTTTTCACACTGCTGTCGTTTTGACTTGTCAAACACACGTGTAACTAACGGCGTTGACAGCGGGTGGATGGCATTTAAGTGTTCCAGTGTTTTGGCCCTGGTATTGCAAACACTTGTGTATAGTAATCAGTTTAGAACCATTGCAGTGTCCTCTGTAGTTAGTTCATGACCGTGTTCTTTTTGGGGCTGGTTGATAGCCATCTTGGTTGTCTCCCCACTAGGCACGGTTGGTGTTGCAGCAGTGACGGCCGGACCAGGCCTCACTAACACGGTGACGGCAGTGAAGAATGCTCAGATGGCTGAATCTCCATTGCTGCTCATTGGCGGAGCTGCTGGCACACTACTGCAGGTGGCGCTGATTCAAATACCGATGCACGTATAATGTGAATGTGCAGGTGGAACAAAATAGTGGGTTCTGCTGCTTTTTAAGAAAGCGTGTGTATGATGGTGCTTTGATTGTGTTATACTTCAAATATATATTAATGTCTAACCTCCAAATCAAATGTGTTTGCGGTACAGGGCAGAGGAGCTCTGCAAGACATCGACCAGATGTCTCTCTTCAAGCCACTGTGTAAGTTCTGTGCCTCCGTCAGGACTATCAGGGAGATCGTGCCCACTGTCAGGGAAGCCCTGGCCATTGCCCAGTCGGGAACTCCTGGTCCTGTTTTCATAGAGTTCCCCATCGACACGCTCTATCCCTACCATGTTGTGTCCAAAGAGTTTGGAGTTAAGAACACTCCCAAAGGCCTGATGGGAAACATTGTCTCATGGTATGTTATCAGCATGTCTTGTATCCACTGCACATGACTGTTTAGTGAATGTAAAATACAAAAAACTAAAACAGAATAAAGCCATGCTGTGTTAGGACAGAAGACTGCGTGAATTACACTTGAATTACACTCAAATCAGCAACTTTCTAAGTGAATTGACATGACACTTGTTACATTGTGAGACATAAATGAAAAGCCTGTGGTGTCTCACAGGTTACCATCTGTACTTCAGTCCTGACTTGGATCTTTTCTAAAACCTGGAAGTTTTGCGCTTCACGCCACTCTCAACTGTCAAATAGAGGCAAACACGCAATAATGTGACGGTGTGATTTCTTGTAAGGTATCTCAACAACCACCTCATGAACTTATTTGCTGGAGCCTGGGAGATCAGAGATGTTTCCCCGCTTCCTGTCGACGTCCCACAGGCCACGGCCGACCAGGTAAGAATTCTCTCAGTGTTAAAGGTTTGTTTTTTCTCTTTTAGTCAAATACATTACACTCAGTGTGTGCAGTATTACAGATGCCTAAACCAGAGTTTTAAGTGTTTTTTCTCTCAAATCAAATTAGGTACAAAGGTGCATAGAGCTGGTGAGTCGGGCCAAGACACCTGTTATTCTGCTGGGTAGCCAAGCAACGTTGCCCCCAACGCCGGTCGATAACATCAGGTAAAGAACAATGTGTTGTTCCCCCCTCTTCTCTACTTTTCTATCCTGTGTCTTATACTCTTTCTGTTTTTGATTGCTCGCTATTGATACTACAAATATTGGTGTTTTTAAAAATGTGGTAAACTACTCCCAATTCCTCCATTAGTTTCAGTTAGCATTCGAAGAGCATAGAAGTGTTGTAGCGATGCTCATCTGGTCAAAAAAAATGTTCTGCTTTATAGGAAGGCATTGGAGGACCTGGGCATCCCCTGTTTCCTTGGGGGCATGTCCCGTGGCATGCTGGGTAAAGACAATCCCATCCACATCAGACAGAACAGGCGAGACGCTCTGAAGGAGGCCGACTTGGTGCTCTTAGCAGGTCAGGCATACAGTCTTAGTCCTAGTTAACATAATATAACAGGGTAATTAGGGGCTATTGATTGAATATTTGGTAATTGAGTCTTCATTTAAGAATTCTGTCATTATTTCAATACTTTATTTCAGGATGAATGACAGCTGTTCTTTGCAAAAAGGAACATAAACCTGGAAGTTGTTTTGTGTCCTTTGATATACAGTTAGAGGTTGAAGCCGCAGGCTATCCAGAGTTCCTAGAGGAATATTATGTTATGTGTGAAATGTGTGTTTTGTTTGCAGGCACTGTGTGTGACTTCCGGCTGAGCTACGGCAGAGTTCTTAACAGACGCAGTAAGATCATCGCTGTCAACAGGGATAAAACGCAGCTGCTGAAAAACTCAGATATGTTCTGGAAACCAACTATAGCAATTCAGGGTACGTTGACAATCTGCCATGATGACGCATTATCTTAATTAAAGTTACCATGTGTCATATTTCTGGTGATTAATTCAATAATATGCCACAAAACAAAAAACAACAACTTGTATGATAAAGACAGTATTGTGACTTTAAACATTTGCTGTTGATTTGAACTCTGTGGCTGACCATAGGACAAATCCATCAGTTCAACAGTTTAGAGTCTAAAATTTAAATATTGGTCTATTTTAGGTGATGCTGGTTCATTCTTAGTGAGGCTTTCTGAAGGCCTGAAGGGCCATCGCTGTCCAGAGGAATGGCCTCAGAGACTTAAAGCAGGAGATATGACCAAAGAAAATGCAACCAGGTATTTATTTCTGTATTATCCCCCCCCCCATTTATTTCCCCAAACTTATTTATTTCTGTATTGTTATCCTTTACGTTCCTTTTTACATTTATTTGTCTGTTTCGTTGTGCAAATGAGAGGGGTTGTCTTTCAGTGTGTCAGGTGCGTTCAGGGTTGCCAGGTCTGTGGTTTTCTGCTGAACTGGGCTACTTTTGACTCCAGATCAGCAGAAGTGCAGACATGGGACGTGACATGTTGCACAAATTAACCAGTTGCTTTGCCTCTTCATGTTCTCTTCATTTTTCCCTCGTCCTCCCTGCCTGGACGACATGAATGTACTGTGTTTACTTAATATGCATTTACTGTAGTTAATGCAATACCTTATTTCAGGTAGCTAGCTGAGTTGGGATTGAGCGGCATAAATAAATAAAGGTTTGGGGGAATAAATAGTGTGCAAAGGGAAAATAATACAGAAATAAATACATTTATAAATTAATAACTAAAAAGTATAATGAAGTGGGAAAGTAAATAAATAGTGGAATTTATATGCAAAAGGAAAATAATTAATGTCTACATTAATTATTTTATTTTGTTTTGTCCATGTTTGGTCATTTATTCACTTATTCATTTATTTTGATTATGGCAGTTCCAGACCTCCATAATAATAATGCAACTACAACAAAATAATTTCTGCATCACATAAACTAGAGTATTTTTAATTCCAGGGCTAAAGCTGATGAGAAGACCGATCACCACTTAAACCCCTTGAAAGTCCTCCATTGTGTGGATGAGCTGATGGCAGAGGACAGCATCATTGTTGCTGATGGGGGTGATTTTGTTGGAAGTGCTGCTTACATAATGAGACCAAGAGGACCTATGCGTTGGCTAGACCCAGGTTAGAGCTCGAAGACCAAACAACAATTTGTTCATGAAGAACTATTGTGATAAAAACTATGGATATTTCTTTATTTAAATGTGAGAGGAGAGGTCTTGTAATTTCTGCAATATGAAAAAGGTTCATTCATGTAGGCCACAATCACAATTTTGGGCTACATAATCACAAGCCTGTAACATAGCAATGTTTTCTGAAGGTAATCATGCTTTCCTTACAGTCTTTAGTGACCTAACTTTACCGTTCCTTGTCCCTACAGGAGCTTTTGGGACCCTGGGTGTTGGAGGAGGATTTGCCCTGGGGGCGAAACTGTGCCGGCCTGAATCTGAGGTGTAGTATTGGTTCAGGCATTCTGAAAGTGCTTTGTCTGGTCATCTATTAATCAGTGTTCACCCTTTATGAATGAAATGCTACTTTGTGTGCTTTTCAGGTGTGGATAGTGTATGGTGACGGCTCCTTAGGATACAGTGTTGCAGAGTTTGACACCTTCACTAGACATAAGGTAAAATCATTAACCACAATATGTACCTTATCAATGGAGTTCAGTTGGTACATGCCCAGACAGTCCTAAGAAGTCGTCTATTCAGCCAAAATAAGTGAAAACGTGTGTTGGTGTTCCATGGGTGGGTAGGGTCTTTATAAAAATCAGATATCAGTCAGAGTTTTCCAAACCTCTGAAAACCTGTTATAGACTTTAGCAATTCAATAAAGCATTCTCTTTGAAGCAAAAACACTCATGCTTACACATATTAGTCTTTTTCTTCTGACAATCGTCATTTTACTCTTCTTTTTTTTCCCTAGACACCAGTTATAGCTGTGGTGGGAAATGATGCATGTTGGAGTCAGATATCCAGAGAGCAGGTTCCCATGTTTGGCAGCAACGTGGCATGTGGCCTTGCATTTACAGGTACGTTTTCTGCATTGGATGTTGTGCGGCTGCTGTGATAGCTTGTAGAATATGTACAGGTCACATCCTACAGTGTGAAAACCTATTTATATTTATGTATGATGACTGGGCAGTTACTAAGTGGCAAATTCTATTTTTTTTTTTTTGCAGATTATCATATAGTGGCAGATGGTTACGGCGGTAAGGGCTACCTTATAGGGCATGAGGATGAGGACAGACTACGCGACATCATCAGACAGGGTCAGAGGGAGACCCAGGAGGGCAAAGCTACACTTCTCAATGTTCTGATAGGGAAGACCAACTTCAGAGAGGGCTCCATCTCTGTATAGAGCAGCTGTGATTGTTCTTCCTTTACTTTTGGCTCTTCATAGACTTTACTATTGGGCTCTATGAAGGGCTTCAGAGAATAGGAAGATACTGTTGAATACTGAGTAGAACCCAGCCCTGACCAGACCTATGCGAATCCTTTGTGCCCTTAAATCCATATTTCACTTTGGTAAAAGGAATTGACTTCAAAGTATGTTCCTGAACCGTCAGTTATCCATATCGCGTATTTCACTCGTGACACGAGTCAAAAATCAAACTAGCAACACATCTGCAAACAACAGTCATGACTCTGATATTTCAATATTAAAGGGTGACTGTTCATAAAATTGCAGTTATTATTATTAGTAGTAATATATCCACTTAATTTGAAGCAGAACCCATGTGATTAACTAATAAGTTCTACTTCAGTAAAATACTACGTCTCCAGATCTGCCAGCACTGTTGTTTGTCATGCAACTTTCAGGTTCATGTTGTGCTATTTGAGATAATTGCTGCATTTTAAGAAGGGAAAGCGTGAAAAGCAAGAAAATCTTGCTCTGTTTAGAGATTTTACCTCTTTGACCTTCAAACAGCCTCTTCAAACTTCAGATATTTCTTGCAAGTAAACCAGTTAGTTCATCTGGGAAATCATTCGTGAGAGAGAGAGTTGGCTTAAGTTATCAAACGCGACCAGTATGCCTTTTCTCCTGTTACCACATGAACACGGAGCCTTTTTATGAGGATACATTAAACCTTGCAGCTGTATATACCTTATTGGTTCATGTTTTCGGATAAAAATGTGTTGAATGAAAACTATTTTTTTGAATGCCGAGGATTGACAAATGGAATGCCTTTTTTTAACGTTTGATTGTATGCTCGAATACATTGATATATAAACTGAAAATGTGTGTGCTGATTCAGTTATGTATTTAAATGATATTTAATACTAACTTGTATGCATTGATGTGGGCTATCATTTAATATATGCCTAAACATAACGTGTATTGCACTACACTTATAACTTATTTACTCACCAGATAAACATGTGTGGCTCATCTCCCTCCATATATATACTGATGTTTCATTTGGTACTTTGAGGGAGGTATGTCAAACGTTTGATCTTGAAATCTTATTAAATTCTCAAATAAATTGAAAAAAGAATGGGCTTTTGAATGATCTAAGCATAGACTGTATTGTGTTTTATTTTAGAGATTGTGAACTATTTATATCTTTTTTTAATCTTTTTTTGTAACACCAACCATACAATCTAACCATAACTGTCAGTTACCGGTATTTTCTATAATCATGGTTCTACAGTATTTATAGTTAATAAAACACCACGTGTTTATACAGATAACATTTAAACTTACAAAAATGAGCCTGCAGAAGTGGAGTTAAATTATATGTATTATACTCATTCTGCATTCAGGAGAAATTGATGGCTGTTTTTGTTTTTTTACATGGCTATTTTGAAATATTTTTGTCACAACGGAGTCATCTGTGTTTAGATTTAAGAAAATTAGACGTTCACACCACTCAGATTCTGTGCAAAGTCAGCATTTCAACTGTGTTTAATATGGCTACCGCTGACAACATGTCATCTGTGTATATTTTATAGTTTGGACCCTCTATTAATGTTAACAGTATCAGTTGTATATAATGAGGTAAGACTTCTGCTTCATTGCCTCTAATGAGGCATGTGCCCTGTATTTTGGAAGCACAGAGTGTACCCAGGCCACCTGCACCCATGGTGCAAGGGGACCCACAGTCTCAGGGTAAATATTTTCTGTACTAATTAACTTGTAGTACTAATTAACAGTTGTGGACTCTGCTGGGAGACATCCCATGATGCACTGATTTCTCGCTCTCTCGCTTCGCCTCTCTCTCTAGTTGTGGAGTCTGGATCTTTGGGATCTGGTTCTGCGGAGTCTAGATGCACTCGGGTCTGGTCGAGTTGATGCGGACCGCCTGCTGCTGCTACTGTTATTATTACTGTAGCTTGCCGCCCACCCAGAACCTGGTTCTGCTCAAGGTTTCTGCCTGTTAAAAGGCAGTATTTCCTTGCCACTGTCGCCTAGTGCTGCTCATGGTGGAATTGTTGGGTCTATACATATAGAGTTGGTCTGGACTTGCTCTATATTACCAAGTGCTATGAGATAACTCTGTTATAATATAGTGCTATATAAATAAAACTTAACTGAATTGTAAACACTTTGTCACCTGGATTTGGTCTAACGCTCAGTACAGAGGCAAGAGTGGTTTAAAGTGGTATCATATGTTGCCTCAAGCTTGTGATTTCACATCCTTTCATACCATCAACTTCACACAAGAAGAGCATCAGCATATTTGCGTGTAATTATTTTGTGACAAATTATACAACCTGGTTTATGTCAGACAAAACATTAAAGGATTTAAACAGCAAATGCAGTATTATACTCACGAGGGGCTGACTTCAAAAGTGCAGTTTTCCTTTTAAACGGGAGATGGCAGGCTAGTAGTAGTTTTACAGAAGCAGTCTATGCTGACGTGTTCCTGTTTAGCATACGTTATGGGAGAAACCATATGTATTAGGAGAAAAGAGGCCATCTGGGACGTCTGTTCTTGTGTGTATCGATGAATGCCAGCGTAACTACAACATTGTTTTGAGTCATTCAAAATATTGTATCATTCTCAATTATAGAAGTAGCTTTTAAATAAAGAGGTAACATGAACGTGTACTAGGCCTTGCTGAATGTTCTGATTCTATTTTTGTTTTTTTTGTTCCATATAATACATGTAATATCATTTAGAAATAATCAGAAATCGGCCAGTCTGTCTTTGTATTCAAGTACTCATGATTAGATAATATGATTGATTCCATGTATGATTTCCACAGATGCCTGAATGGTGCCACTGTCTCCAAAAGGCTGCAATAATTTAATAGATGCAAGCGTTGCAGATGCAGCAAGCAGCAGGTGATGGTGTAAACGCCAGTTTGGTAGATTCTTCTCTGCTGTCTAGCTTCCGCCCCGTGTGTGACGTCACACGCAGAAAGGTGCTGACCTTTGTTGCTTTCAAGGGCTCTTTGTAAATCTCCACTTTCTAGCTTTGAAACGGTAAATTAGTGCTTTGTTGTTTTGTAGTAAACATAAAGTGGTAATGCTATATGGTGTGGTGCAGCGGATGATATTTTATATATTAACATATGCATATAAACAATACAGAATAACACATTATCTATGAACCATATGACGTTTGCCACGAGTGTAATGTGAGCGGGTCTGCGGTCATAGATGTGCGCTGTTCCTGTTTCTAACTGATGTTTTTTTTTTTTTATATATATTCAGTTTTACTCGTGGACTCCGCTTTGATGTGTCTGTTTTTTGTTTGTTTTTATTGCCATGCTGCGAGACAAAATTTCCCACGCGGGACAATTTAGCCTAACGTCGATTATTCGTGCAGCACTTGAAGGCATCGTCAGAGCGGGCGCACATCACCGGCGACTTTAACAGCTCCGCTAAACTTAAACATGGAAGGACAACGTGTAGAATAGTAGCAGCCGGGAGAGTCGGGAGCGTTGCTGTTATATAACGGCACTCGGGAAGTTAACTGACATCGTTTTTAAACTAAGCAGACTGGTTAACAACAGATACATCCCGCTTTAAGGACTCCGCCGTTAACTGTTGTGTTGCCCTCAGGATGACAAGTAGAACTGAGGCAGTTTCGTGATTTTCAACGACCTCGGAGGCGGCTAACTTACAGCTCACAGCAAGAAAAACAACAACAACAACTAACTAACGTTCGCCTGACGCTAGTTGGTGGTTAACGTCAGCTGGGTGTTGCAGTTGTTTACCAGTTGACCGACCCGCCGCTGACGTTAAGTTATTAGCAGGTTGACAAAAAAAAAAAACCCACCAAACCAAAAGCTAAACGCTCCGAACTCAGGTCTGTTTCCAAGCTGCTCAACGTGAACGTGGCTTCACGTCAGTGCAGCGGGACTTGGAATCAGAAAGGATTTCTACTTGAACAGACGTTAACGCTGGACTTTAACTTACCTTTTATCGAGGTAGGTCGTGGGTTTCTTGTGCGTTCACCTCCGCTTACGGAGTGAAGTTAGTCATCGTTGTTACCTGTTGTGTTAAATGTGACTTTGTAGTTGTTCAGAAGTTAATGTTGGTGGTGAAACAGTGGACTGGGTTCACCCTGAATAACCTTACTGCATGTGGCATTGACTTAATGTTAAGAGTTAAGAAAGGAAGAAAAAAAAACACCTTTTCTGTTACATGTGACTAATAGCAAGACATTTATAACTTATTTCCCTTTTCCCAGAATGATTTAAAGTGTTAAGCACGACAAGCGGAAGCAGCGTTTTCATTCACTCTGACCTGGCAAGGATATGTCAGTTATAATTTCCTATATGACATGGTCCCATCATGATACGGTCGTGTGGCAGCCTTTCCTATCCAGACTTGTTGTGTTGTGTTCATCAGAAGTTTCGCATGTGGTCCATCGTGACCGTGGTTCTGCTTGCAGGAGCTGAATGGCCTCCGTTGTTGCAGTGAAAACTGAGAAGCGACCTGCAGCCGATTCTCAGGATGCGGACTCGAATGCAAAAAAGCCCAGGTAAGCTCGGCTGCTGCTGCTGCTGCAGGAGCCATCTGCACGCTGTCTTCATGACTCATGCATCAACGTTGCCAACAGGGCTGATTAAAGACTTTGTTTCCCTGAGATCCTAATGTTTTGCAAGGCCCCAAAGAAAGGTTCCACACTACGTGTTCGTGTGCTTGACAGCGTTTTGTGTAACCTTCATGCTGTTCCGAATCGCCTTTGGAACCATCATCACTCAATCTCCTCCTGCCCCAAAGGAAACTGCTGCCCAGCCTGAAGACCAAGCGCGCCCCCGAACTTGTCCTGGTGATTGGCACGGGGGTAAGCTCTGCTGTGGCCCCTCAGGTCCCTGCACTCCGCTCCTGGAAGGGCCTCATCCAGGCCTTGCTTGATGCGGCCAATGACTTTGACCTGTTGGAGGAGGAGGAGAGTCGGCGTTTCCAGAAGCACATGCAGGAAGATAAGAATTTGGTTCACGTGGCCCATGATCTCATTCAGAAACTTTCCCCGGTAAGCCTGAGCCGTTTTTTTTGCCTTCCCTTTCACCACCACCCTGTCGCACATTCACAAACACACGGGAGCGTCGGGACGTTTTGTTTTAACTTTCATAACAACAAAAATCCTGTGGCGAATGACACAAGGCTGGTTGGTGGGTCTTTTTCTTAGAAACTAAATCTGGTCAAACTTTGTAGTCAGTTGATGCGGAATCAATCACGCATGCAAGAAGCAGGCTGTGCTTTTCTGTTTTCGTGTGTTTTATTGTTTAAAAATATCACCCGGATGATAGCAGAGGATATGAGCCACATTTTTGTTTCATTGCTTAAAAAAAATGACATTTAAATGTTCTTACAGGTTCCCTCTACTGAGTACTGGAGAGTGTTGCACAGAGCTACAACTACAGGGCAGTTTGGTTATCTTGCTACTAATGTTTAGGTTTCATCAGCAAACAGCAGGATGCCTTGGAAAGAACTTCCCCTGTTCCTATTATTTAGTCTGGCATTCATTTTGTTTGGGGTCAGTAATAACTTAGCCATCAAAATTCAGATAATCATCGTGGGTACGCCAAAGAGAAATGAAAATAGAAAGAGGTGAACTTCATATATGTGTCTTACTTTCTCCCTAAAGTTGCATCTACAATAGACAAGACTGCGTTACAGCATGTGACAGCAGAAAGGACAGAAAAATTATAATCTAGCTTGTGAGACAGAGACTAGCACGGTTAAAAAAGAAAGATTTGGGGGAATCTTGCTGGTGATGGAGTGGAATAGAAAATGCATTTATTTTACGCCACTTTTGATAAAAATTGTTGTGGATTTAAAGACGATGCTGACAGCCAAAAGCACAATGTTTTGTCATAGCTGCAGCACCAGAGGGGTGAGCTTAATACCACCCAAAAATGTCATGAACCAATCAAGCCCATCAAACCTGCCACAAAATTCCTGCCACCCGACTACACTAACACAACACGATCCTTTACACAGGGCAGCACCATCCCTGACAAGCTTTCACAGGCCCAAGAGTTCTACAAAGGAAGCCTTTTTTTGGGTTTTTTTTTGCAGGATTTTACAGGAAATTGTGAGTGAGAAAACGCTGATTCTCTGTTTTTACAGAACCCTGCAGCTCAATTGGATTGTTACAAATGAATGGCAAACGAAATGGATAAAAACATTTTTGGATTTCCATATAACGCTTCCTATTTGAGTGGTCTGGTCTGGAGCAGGGCTGGCAGATGGGAGCCTTAATACCGTTTGCCTCCTGTGTTAGTCATGTCTCATCGCACCTTTGACATTGATAAAACACGCTTTGTTTCAGCCCCCAGCCTGTTGTCACAAAGGGAACAAACAGCGCTTTTATGGCTTCATCCGTGGTGTTTATTTCAATCCACAGTTGTGCAGACTCCAGCCCAGTGCTGTTGGATACAGACTTAGCAGGCTCTAGCATGCTGAGGAAAATAATAATAATGTGAACCAGGAGCCCCCCAGCCCAGACCGAGTTCACTGCACAGACACTTCAGATGGAGTTAAAGCACCACTCATGCGTACACTGGGTTTCAGTAGAGGACATCACATGTAGTGATTCCATTCACAAAACCCATCTGCAAATATTTTCCCTGACCCACGTTAGCACTAGACTGAGTTGACGTACTTCACCGTTTGACTGTCCTCCGAGCCAAGGATTTCCTTCAAGTGTGAATCATAGTTTCAATAATGGTATTGGGCAATATGCCCTGATATAAAAATAAATACACAAGAAAGCTGGATCATTCATATGAGGGACCCGCCTTCAGTGCAGGTATTCCCAGTAACAGTAGGCTATGAGTTTAACCCACTTTTCATGGAATTATGTATTGGATGGATTGTGGTGGTCTGCAGGCACACAGCGTCAGGTAAGTACTCTGACGTTAAAACTCAAAAAGAGAATGTTGTTGTTGTAAATCCCCTCGCACCTTTGACCTTGGCAAAAACAAGGCTAATTATATCTTTGCTGACTGCTGAATGTTTTCCACAGGGTCACTGGAGGAAACATGAGCATCTGCTTATAGTTAGTTTGGTTATAATCTGAGATTATTATTATTTTTTTTTTTTCAGCGATAAAGCCCTCTAAGCACCTTGCTTACTCTGAATAATATGTATGTATGAAAACTAAACTATTAGTTTAGGAAGAATGTTTAGAAACCAGAGTTGTTTACTTGCACTTCATTTGGTTATTACATAAGTCCTGACAGTCCCAAGGACACAGTGATTAGGAAGGGTGCTGTAGACACTAGACGGGGATAATGAGCTTCTTACTGTGGAAAGGACTCCCGCTGTTTAACCCATTAGAGCTGTAATCTCTGGAAATCAGCGGCGCATTTCCCTGTGCTAGGATCACCTTGGTCACTGCATCTCTTCACTCCAGCTGCCCGACTCTTCCTGCCCCCTTCTCTCTCTTTTCTTTACAACAGGCTCTGCCGGAAAAGGGTGAGATTTAGACCATGTAGTCGCAGCCCTTAATCTCGTGTGAGTTGCTACTTGGAAGAGTGGTGGACAGGATCCACAGCCTTTGCTTCTGGGGGAAAAAAATCAAACATTATCAATCAGCCGTTGCTCAACCTGGCCTCAAATGCACACATTTGTTTTAAGACACTTTTTAACGCACACATGGTCAGGTCACATGGTATGATGAGTAAAACTGTACGCAAGCGCTCAATGCCTTTTTAAGGGGCTGCTTGTTGTGGGCTTGAAAGTTGCAGTAATTTGACAATGGCCTACTGGCATTTTAACTTTGTTTACCGTGAAATACTTCACCTAAAGCTAGTACAGTAATTATTCATGTTAAATGTGCCATTAACAGTGAATGTGGGAATGTCAAACACTGACAGCACAGTACAGTAATGTTTTAAAACAATGAGGAACATACTAATTTTACCTCACAATGACTTTATTTTCTCTGTTATATCCCCCCATTGGTTATTTTAGGAATCTGTCTTGAGTCGGTACATGCTGCATTTTTAGGTTGCCAACACTGTAAATTCTTATCTATGTTTTAAAATATAAGAGTGCAGATGTTGTTTTACTATGATTTGGCAGCTCTTGTGTTAAGACTTCACTAATTAATTAAAGCAGATTTTGGGACAGTCAGCCCATTTTCTCGTCTGCTGTGAGAAGGCAGGGGTTGAGCAGCGTGTACTTGAGGCTGTGTACTTGTCAGCCTCAGGATCAGTGCTCCAGTGATCACTGTATTTTTTTTTTAATTGCACAAATGTCCTCTTTGCGCACTCAATCACAGTGCTGCTGGTTGCTCGCTGCACTTCCCTCTCCAGCTGTTAAACTGCATTCAGTGCTGTTTAAAGGTGCTTAGCTGACGATTGATAGACACCGTCCACATGGCCTTCTGTCTTGTGTGCACCATGCACTGAAGTCTTGTTGTTGTCTGAAATGCAATTATTTCTCAAGGTATTTTGTGCAGTTATATTTCCCTGTACATCCAGTGTATTTTGTTGTTTAAGTATTTATGATGCTGTGTGAAAAGTACATGCGCACTAATAACTGGGCCGTTCTACTTAAAACACCATCATTTAGCATTTCCTGCATTTTTTAAAAATGTATTATTATTACTTTTATTTGATTTTTCTTTGCAGAGAACAGGCAATGTGCGCTCCACATTCTTCAAGGACTGTCTATACGAGGTGTTTGACGATTTGGAGTGCAAGATGGAGCACGCGGGGAAACATCTACTGCGCTCAGTGCTGCAGTTAATGGAGAGTGGCGCATTGGTCCTCACTACTAACTTTGACAACCTGTTGGAGATCTATGCAGCTCACCAGGGCAGCAAGATGGAGTCTTTGGACCTGACAGATGAGAAGAAGGTAAACAGCGCTGGGATCATGTCATGACACTGATTGATCTTTCCTGCCACAACCCATCCAGTCAGCTTTGTTTGGGTGTTTTTGTCTTTCCTTTCCTAGTGAGTGCAAAGATCACTCCGATTGAAGGAGTGTTTGAAAAATTCAAGTTGCATTTTTTATCTTATCTCAAACACACTTTAACATGGCCCTCGATACTCTGGAGGGGGGAAATCGCCGGTATATCTGCTTGAAGAGTATCTTGTCCTCTGAACTCTCTGCGGTCAGTCAGTTGAACTTACGAGAATGCCTTTCCGTGAAGTTCCTCATTGGCTGGTTTTGGAGCAAAACAGATAACTCCTTGACCTGAAAGAAGCTTTTGTGTCTGACAGGTGGAGCCATGACTCACCTGCTGTCAAATTTTATAGATTGAACAATATTTGCTTTTGGGTTGAGACTTTGCTGGAGGAGAAGTGCTGTTTTCCCGGTCAACCTAGGTTTGTTACACTTCTGACCAGTTTTCTCCGCGAAATCTCACCTGTTCAATCATGTCGTTTATGTCCCAGTTCATTTGAAGTCAGTCTGATTATATGTTAAATAGGAGACAAGCTTGCAAGAATTGGCCGGAGTTTTCTGAGAGACACGTCGCTTTGCCTCTCAGTCCTGGTATTTATGCCTTAACTCCATCAGGGCTAATATCCTCTCACTGCTGTTGCTCCCTGCCCAGCCAGAACAGGATTGAGTGCAATGGACTGTTAAGTGTGTGCTTATGTGCTTATGCGTGTGTGTGTGCGCATGTGTCTAGGTGTTGGAGTGGGCTCAGGAGAAACGGAGGTTAAGTGTTCTGCATATCCACGGTGTTTACACCAACCCCAGTGGCATCGTGCTGCACCCTGCTGGTTACCAGAATGTACTGAGGAACACTGAGGTTATGGTGAGCCCTGACATTGTTCACTATTGGTGGTTATGTTTCTGATGCAGGTCTTTATTCTGCACCAGATTCACTAATACATTTTTTTAAGTGTAAATAATATGGCATCTTATGTTGTTATATTAAAGTGCAGGTTGTAGTACTAAATTGCCTTGTGTCTTTTTGATTCATTTGAAATGGTAGGTTTTGTGTAAGCGTAATAACATACATCATCGCTGTTTCAACAGCGTGAGATCCAGAAGCTGTACGAGACCAAATCATTCGTGTTTCTGGGCTGCGGGCGCACAGTAGATGATACAACCTTCCAGGCTCTGTTCTTGGAGGCGGTCAAACACAAGTCGGACCTGGAGCACTTCATGCTCGTGCGGCGCGAGGACGTGGGCGAGTTCAAGAAGCTGCGGGACAACATGCTGGACAAGGGCATCAAGGTCATCTCCTATGGAGACGAGTACGCCGACCTGCCGGAGTACTTTGAGAGGCTGGCCAATGAGATCTGCAACCGTGATGTGTCTACCAACGGCTGGGGTAAAGCGGCTGAAAGTCAATCAAAGTTGATTTGTGTGCCCGTTTGTAGTAGAGGATGTCTTTCAGCACATTTTGCCTTGTGATTATTTATACATTTGTTGTAAAGCCAATCTGTGTTAAATCTGTTCCAGCAGTTATACAGCCTGTGAAAATCTGTGGGTTTGAAGGAGCTTTCCAAAGTTTGGGAAAATCGTCAGGGTTATCTCAGCTTGGGCTGGAGACTTGCGTTCTTTTAACAGAAAGCCTGCATTTTAAACCACAGGTGTGTGTGGTTTGAAAGAAGTGGGCATTTAGGAGGCAGGGAGGATCTAATGAAAGATGCTGTTGAGTTGCATTATGGAAAATGTAAGATCCAGTGTTTTTGGACCCTGACCTATGCTAGGAACTAAAAGTCTGGATATCTTAATTTTTGACAATGTTCTCTTTAATCAGCCTCCTGTGAGTCCCACCGGTTTAGTGGAAGTGCAGTATAATTATGTTACCATTTGTGTTTGACAACAGCTAAAGAATCTTAATTTTTCTTGTGGAATCTACTCCATCGGGTTTGTTATATGAAAAATGCTTGTAAATACCATCTGGCCTTTTTAATGTTTTCCAGAAAGGGAGCAAAGAAAAGCAGGGCATGTTTCAGTCCAGTGGTTCTGTTATAACACGGGTTGAAAGAGAGCGGAAGCAATAAAATTATCCTGCAAGCAGAGATTAAGATTAAGTTAACCTGCCATGTTGCAGATTTGATTTAGGGTATACATTCTAGTCCGTAGTTCTAAATGTTCTGTCAGCGTCTCTCTTGGAAAAGAAAATGTGAGAATATGAGTTGCCTGCATTTTAAAATTTTCTTTTTTATCTTTACGTACAGGGTCTCCCTCACAAAATGGGGAGGAACAGCAGAACGGCTTAAACACACAGAAAAGCCTCCTTCAAGGTTAGGACTGAATGCTTCTCTTTGACTTCAGTCAGGGCTCAATTACAAGAGACATTTCCAGAATAATACAATAAAGCACTGTCCACAACTCCAGTTTTCCTACTGCATGCTGGTAGAAAATTCAAGTCTGTTCTTGATTTTCAGTATCAAAAGACCTGCTCGTATCCGTTTACACAAAGATACAGCAGACTTTGCAGTATTGCATGTATGGCAGCCAGTGGCAACATTTCAGTTGATGCTCTGTTTCTCAAACGTTCATGTAAGTCCCTTCCTTCTCTTTTTGCCCCAGACAGAGATCAGCCTACTTTTGATTAGTACTCGAGTCTGATTTCAATTAATGGATTTAAGGATCCAGGAACCTAATGGGCCACGGGAGACCTAAAAGCCGTATTTTACAGGTGTCCTGTATAGCTCTCGTTTAAAAGGGAGATGTTGAATAACTGTCAGTGTCAGTACCCAACCTCACAATCCCACTGTACTGTATTTAATTGCTCAACCTTTGGGAAGCTACAGTAGAAACTAAGTATGCAGGTGATGGAATGGTATATTCTTACTTCAACTCGGCAGATATGATAGCTCTGAATCCACTGCCAGAAGCCGACTGCGCTGCATTGATTTGCTGTTTAGATTTGGACTTACAAGAAAGCAGTTGGAACAAGCTTGAGCACGAGCTTGACCTACCTGCCCAGTAAGAGAAGATCTAGGTGAAAGCTATGGCACACATCCCATCCTCTCAGCTGAAAAATGGACTTGTGTTGATATGTTAGGATTGCATCATGTCATGCTCGCACACTACTGGGATAGGGAATGCTGATGGGTGGAAATAATTCTCTCATGGGTGGTTACTTGGTTTTGCAAACACATTTGTTATTACTCTGTCCTCATAGCAGAGGCTCCCACCCAATCACTTTGCCACTCCTGTGCTGAAAGTGTTCTTTGTAAGCCTTATTTTTGTATTTTTAATACTTGTGTTTTTCCTGACATAGTATTTATAAGTACTATTTTCAAAATAAAGCCTTTGGTATCCCATTTGTCCCGTCGTGTTTGCATGTTTAATAGTGACCATACTGGAGCAGCCTGTGATGGGGCTACTCGGACCATGTGCCCTGTGCAACATATGACAGTTCCAAGTTTACAGGCTGTCACAGCTTATAGCAGCTTTATTTAGAATCGTTTACATTCTCACAAGTTAGCTCAGATCTCCTGTATAACTCTTGAATCTCTCATATTGCACTACCACAAAGTAAAGGCGGCTAGAGATGTTTAAGACTTATATTTCCTCTTACAAATGAAGAGTAAATCACAGGGGAAAACATAAATTAAAAAGGGCCAAAGAATATCAGCAGACCACAAAGAAGGTGTAGTCTGAATATCTATGGACAACCTGTAAAAAAATTAATTTACAAAATATCTCTCTGCTTTTCATCAACTACAAACATAAGAATCAAAGTCTCCATTTTGTAATGAAAATGTGTTAGGCTAAGCTTTCCTCAGGCAGTAGGCAGCTGCTGAAATGTCACATCCAGCAGGCCTTGACGACCTGACCTCATTTGCATGAAGACAGGAAAACTGACTGACAAAATGCCAGGTAGGGGATTTTTGTAAGTCTTGTCTGTGTAAACCATTAAACTGATGACGTTTACAGGCTAAGTCCATTTAGTCCGTTAAAATATAATTTGTCTGATCTGAGGTACTTTTCAATGCTGGCCCGAAAGTTTAGAAATGATTCAAAGGGAGGCCCCTCTGGCTTTGTTGCAAAATGTTCTGTCTCTTTCAAAGAGCACACTCGTCCTTTACCGGGAGAATAAAGTCCTGTGCATGACATGAGTTCTTCATTTGATGCAAAGTAGAGAAGGCAGGACGGGACGGGAGGATGAGAATCGCAGGTTAGCAGGGCTGGAACATCTCACGGCAGCGTGGCAAAGGTATTGTTGGCATTGTTGCGACGACGAACAAACAGCAGAACGTGCAGCCACTTAAGCCTTCATCAGGGCACCGACCACAGCGCGGGCGTTGAGGCTGCGCAGGTCGTTGTAGGTCTGCCCTGTGCCCACAAACACAATGGGCTGGCCTGTGATGTATGTCATGGAGATGGCAGCACCAACCTGTGAGGGATGACGGATGATGCATGAGTGCCATCAACTTTCTGGCTGCAAATGACCCATAAGTCATATAACACAGCCACAGATCAAAAGATCCTTTAGAGGCCACACAATCACATGATTAAAGCCAGGTAGGAATATACAGCAAAACATTCAAATACCTTGTCATCGATTGTGTCAAATTTAGTAAGAACAATTCCGTCAATGAGGCGAGGCTTGTCAGACATGGAGTGGTCTGCCAGAGCCTGATTGAACTTTACCTGGAAACACAAGGAAAGGAGCGATGAGTCATTCATGGGGAAACTGATGACACAGAGTTAATATGTAGAGCACCATTTGTCCATGTCACTATTTACAAAGTGCAGAGGAGGAGAAAACACAAGACAGCTGATCAGTAGAGCAACACTGACCTGTGCTGGAGAGTAAAAGAATAACAGAAAGTCAGCATACTCTTATTGAGCCATTACTGTGCATGGAGGTGACCTGAATATACACACACACACGCAACCTGAGTGCTGCAGGAATGAAAATCCAATAATCTGTTAGCATGTTTGCACTTCCGGTTCCCTCGTTTCTAAGTCAGAACCCTAAAGTTTCCCCTTAGTGCTGCACGAGGGGCTGCCTCGTATTGTAATTTCCCCACTGAGGGACTAATCGCTGCATTATAATCTGCTGGGTCACTGTTACCACAACCCACATCACAATAGGACGGATGACTTTCATGCACCATAGGGTCTTGTTTATATGTCTGTTTTTGTGTCTTTTATATTTATTGTATTGTATTGTATATATAATGTTTTAAATTTTTAATTGCTTTTATTTAATTTCTTCTGTCTTGATTTTTGAGCTGCGTTAACAGTGAATTTTCCCCGTGGGATCAATAAAAAAAAAGGTTCTTTAGTTTAAGCTTATCTTAATAAAAGAGTATTATTTTTATAACAGCCTAACGTTAGCTTTTTACAATTGCATTTACGCTTTACGCGGTGTTCATGTGTGAAGATAGTCTTGCTGACCAAAATTTGTAAATAATCCAATGGAAAAATCCCATTGGATTATTGTTGCGGGAACCGGGGAGATGCTAACTTCTAGAGTTGGCCTACAAAAATACAGTCAGGTCCATAAGTAGTCTATTTGGACAGTGACAACATTTTTGTACTTTTGCCTCTGTACACCATCATAATGGATTTGAAACGAAGCGATCAAGATGTGATTGAAGGGTAGACTTCAAGCTTTAATTCAAGAGGTTGAACAAAAAATCAAATTAACCGTTTAGGAATTAAAGCCATTTTTGCACATAGTCCCCCATTTTCAGAGGCTCAAAAGTAATTACTACTTTCTCCTCAGTGCATGATGTGTCTGAACAAAAAAGTGTGAATTTGTCGGTTGTCTTACCAGCTGGTCAACTGCCTCATTGCCCACCAGAGCCTCCCCAACAAACAGCACTAGGTCAGGCATGTTGACCGCGATAAGTTTGGCCAGGGCTGTCATTAGGGGGGTGTTATCCTGCATACGCCCCGCAGTGTCCACCAGCACCACGTCAAAGGCCTGGTTGCGAGCTGGAGAAATGGATCATAATATACGCAAACGTCAGAGAACACCTGATCACCAAGGGAGCTGCATGGGTTAAATTTCCACTTCCGATCCTCTACAACTTCACGTTCACTACAAATACTATCACTTAATAACCACTCAACAGGAACGAAAGTATTGTACCATACGCAATGGCCTCCATGGCAATTCCAGCAGCGTCCTTCCCATAGCCCTTCTCATAGAGCTGGACTACCGGTCGTCCTCCGTGCTGCTCCGGAGGATGCAGAGAGTTCAGGCGGCGCTGATGGGTACGGAGCTGCTCCACTGCCCCGGCACGAAACGTGTCACAGGCTGCGATCAGCACAGTGAAACCGTTCTCTATCAGCCAGAACGAGATCTGGACCAACACAGAGGACGGTTTGGTTCACATGGACATGCGTAGGACAAATGTTACACTCTGAAGCAAGATGTCGACCTACAGCTGGGCAAATATTCAATATTTCATTATTTTGATATATTTAACAATGGTCATTTTATCATAGAAGACTGTGAATGAAGCAGTGACGGTTCTTATATGCATCATACATATGCACATTATACATGCTGTGAATGTCATTCTGTCATAATTTCTGCATTAGACCTGCTGTTAAATACCCATGACATAATGCTGAAGATAATTATTTCAATGTTAATTGTATCTGTACCAATTCAAATGTGTGACATCTAAGCTGTCAGCAATTCTATAATAGGAGTTGATCATTATATTTGAGTTGAAACAGGTATTTTTATCTCCTATGTTTATACTGATCATATTAACTTTCACACATCTAACTGGAATTTTTAATGAACTTCCCCACAAACCCTTCGCCAAGGTTCACAGCTGACAGGGGTGGAATATTAAAGTTGGCTAAATGGAAACTTCATTTTCACCCAAATTTAGGTCAGGTGTAGAACTGAAGGATTCATCTAAAAAAAGAAAAGAAAAAGCTGCATAGGTGCAGTGGTTTAGCTACATAAGCTTAACTGTTAAACAAAGAAGTTATTTGCAGGCATTGTAAACACAGGATGTCTGTGTGTATTGTATGCCATGTTCTACTAACAAACTCTCACAAAAATCTCAAACCCACATAGTGAAGCCTCGAGCTGGCTGCTCATGTGGGTAAGCGATCACCAAACCACAGCAACACTTACAGGAAAACGTCATTACCCTTTTAACACCGACAGCTCACCTTGGCCAGGTTGGTGGACTTTCCAACCCCATTGACACCACAAAATGTAATGACAAAAGGCCTCCGCTGGCTCTGCGCCTCCATGACATCTCTCAGAATATCCACCCTGCGTTTGGGCTGCAGGATCTGCACCAGTGAGTCTTGCAGGGCCTGCTTTACTGTTGAGGCCACAGCTACAAACACAAAGGATAAAAATAAATAAATAAAAAATTTGTTGGGGTCTCCCAGCATCATGCATTACATCCATGTTTTTCTACATGCTACACTGCTATTTACTGACACAAAGCATCTCATATATCATAATTATAGTTATTATATTGTGCTTTTGGACTAGGGCTTAGTTGTGAAAATCCTGAGCTGATGATATAGAAAACATTCACTATTATGTGGTTGGCCGGCAAACTGTGCACAGATAGGCTGATGACAAGTTGCACTGAGTGGAAGGTTTGAGCTCCCATTATGAAATGAAACTGAGGGGAAGATCAACTGACTGTGCAAACCATACAGACAATATTGGAGGAAAAGCATTACTGTAGTCACATTACATTTCCCAGCATGTAGATTTGTTGAGGTAATAAAGATGCAACTAATCCTTGCACCAAATCAAAACGAATTTAAGAAAGCGGGTGAGGATCTATAGTCTAATGTGGGTATGTTAAATGAAGGTTTCCTTACTGGTGAATGTGCCCATGACTTTGCCCTCCAGTTTTTTGGCTACGGAGTCACAGAGCTGGGAGGCAATGTCGGCTGCTACATTCTTAGCTATGGGATCGTAGAGGAGGAGAGTGAGTAACGGACAACGCACTTTTGAATGTTGCAGAAAATCAAGAGGGTGAGTGAAAGAGAGAGAGATGTGATGTCATACTGATGAGGTGGTCCTTCATCTTCTCCAGTACTGACTCCATGTCATCCCGGGTCAGGCTCTTGGACCCCACCAGACCCTTCAGCATCCCAAACATGCCCCCAAAACTGCCACCCTTTTTGGAGCTGAAATCAACAAAGTTGGACAATTGTAAGACAAGTAATAATAATAATAGTAATATACCTTTAAACAAGAATCCAACAATAAAAACAAACACTCTCTTACCTGGCCTTGTTTGGTTCTTTGACAACCACTCTCTCCTCTTCCTCCTCCTCACTGGACTCATAGTCCACAGACAGCAGGTCGCCCTTCATGGAGCTTAGCTGCATCCCCTGAAAACGCCAGGACATCAAGAACAAACCCCTTTATTTTAATAGAATTCATGTGACTACTATAGGTGTGTCTTTAACCAGAAACCTCTTAGGGGTTGAGGGGGAGCATACCGGGTCAAGTTGTGCTTCCTGGTTCTCTTCGCCACCATTTTGGGAACCATCTCCATTCCTTCCGCTGTAGTCCAGCTCCTTGGCACTGCTACCACCCATGTCCCAAACACGCATTTGCTTCTCCCTGGGCTTCTGAGGCTTTGGGGACTTGCTGCGAGTAGGATGACAGGATGTCACAATTAAGCAATAAGACATGCTTCAAACTGGGAGACCGACAATGCCTACCTTCAATTGAATGCATATTGCTATTATTTTTGATGAGTATTGAAAAATGCAGTACAACTATGGTTTTGACTCCAATAAGGACAGGCAAACCAAAAACACTTTATGTAACCTGCATTCGTTTTCGCCAAGCAAATAAAAAGATGCCTGTACAAACGGAACTTACTTTAAATACGGCACATCTTGTTTGACATTCATGAATGTTCGTCACCTGGGCTTTTCAGTAGTCCCCACCAAACGCTTCTGAAAGAATTTCTCTCTGTTCTTCTGCATGACCTCGTCGGGACTCAAGCCCTGGTTACCGTTCTCAACCATCTTCTGCCCAGAGGATGAGGCCTTGCCTTGATCCGCTTTGACAGGCTCAGCTGCAGGAGCTGGAAAAGATTGGAATAGGAACTCAAGTCAGGATTGAGACTGAACCTATGTTACACAGGCCATTTAGAGTGAACCACTTACCCTCCTTTTTGGTATTTTTATTCTTCTTGCCACCCTGCTCCTTGACCTTGTCCCCACCTTTCGTCTCAATCATTGACTTCACAGTTTTTTGGGATTTCTTAGACTGCGTAAAGGTCCGCATGGTGGCGGGGCTCCGACCTTTGCTGTCCTCCTCCGTCTCTCTTGTGGGAAACATTTGATGTATGTCAGTATGGGCAGGACAATGAAGCATCTTTAAAAGGTTGTTGAGATGCACTTATGACTCCCACAGCATCATTGGTCAGATATGACTTGTTAATATGGGATATATACATTGTGACACAAGTTGCGCTGAGGCTCTCCATTATAAGACATCGCCTCCATAAGTGAAATGGTCGGTCTTTACCTCAGAATCGTCTTGAAGTCATCCTCGAAATCAAAGTTGTTGTTGATGAGCATCAACGCCCCCTTTTGCTCCAACTCATTCTTATAACGATCCCGGAAACGCAGCTGGATGTCATCTATGAACTTGTCCACATACGTCAGCGTCAGGTTCTCTTGAAAACCCACCTGGGCAGAAACGGGGGGGGGGAGAAGAAGAAGATGATGAAGATGATGATCTTCAACGTGTCCCAGATGAAGGCGACACTCTGTGTAGATCTCAATTGTGCTTTTGACTGTAAGTCGTTTGGCGTGCAGTTGTGGGGAGACTTACCACAAAAATCAGCTCGAACTCATTGTCGAGCTTGTATTTGAGACTCAAGCGCTCGTGAGTGAATGAGTTGTTCCCACTTCGCTCCTGTAACGTCACAAACATCGCTGACATGTCAACAGGAGCTTCGCCACAGCGAGCCTTCTATGTCTTCCTGACACCGTAGCACACACACACACCATATCAAAACGCAGCGTACAAACTGGCAGGAGGGGGAATTGTAGGTTATTCACACCGCTGGCTTAGCAACTGCTGCGCTTTCGTTACGCAATAAGCTAGCGTTTGCTACCTCTTGGCGTTAGCATTAGCCGTCCGAGCCATACCTCGAATTAAGACAAACTTTCATTATGTCCCACCTGAAGGATGACGGAGCGAATCAAAGCGTTGACGGGCCCAGTGAAGGATCCAGTGACCCCGGCTCCCTGAAAACACCACAACACTATCCCCCCTTTGCTGAAGATGGTGAAAAAATCTAGCATCTTGCCACCGCGGTATCTACAGAACAACAGAAACATACAACACGGAGAGATGTGGTGAAACGGAAGGCCTGCGACGCACGGACGCTAGTGCTGCCTCTTCTAACAGTTCAATCTTACCAGATAATACTTCCAATAGATAATAAACCCCCCACGAGTGAAAAGCCACCGCCACCACCAGAGCAAAACTGTTTCAGACACGTCAGATGCAGAACCGGAAGTGACGCTCTCTTCCGGCGATTTTTTCCCCCTGTCTCTCTCCTGAATGTCGCGCATGCGCGGTTTCACGGCGACGCACGCAGCGTTTCCATTTCCTGCGTAATAAGCTCAGTGTAGTGCACTAAACTTAAAGATGACATTTTGTTTTTCATAAAATTCCAGTCTCTGCAGGTTACAGCTGGGATTTGAAAACATGTTCACATGCAAACAGGCCATTTTAAATATTCATTTAAACATTAATGTTTGGGTAACGGTGCTGCTGCAAACAATGTCAAACCAATCGTACACGATGAAACAGCAGCAGATAATTAAACATGTCTGTAACCAGTGGACATCCACACAGATGTTTGGCAGTTTTGGCTTCTTCTCAGGACCTCACTGGTGTATCTCTGTGACTCTGTGAGCTTTGTTGCAGCTGTCCTGGGTGAACACCTTTAGAATTCTTGTTAGTACACGGGTTTTAATGACCGCAGCAAATTTCCAGCATAGCGTTTCTCAACTTTAAACTGAAAACAGTGATTCATTTCGGCTGATTCATTGCTATACCAGTTGCTGTTTTCTTTAATGGCCACAGGGTGGCAGTACCGGACCAATGTGTTCTGAAAGATCATCTACATTCATTTGGCAGCCATGCAAACAGGGAGGTGGGGATTGAACCACCAACAGTATAAATTATCTGATACTGCTACTAGATATCCAGCATTTATAAAGTTAAAACAAGTCAACTTAAAATGTATAGTTACCACTATCAGAACCATTTCACAACTTTTAATCAAGCCCTATTAATTACAATGAGGAGCTACAGTAAATGAATGTCCTACTGACCACTCACTAAACTCATTACGTTTATTCAGACACATTGGTAGGTTATTAGCAATATTCCCAGGATTCACTATATTTAGATGTAACTCTCCAGAAACACTTTCTCTAGTTTCAATACAGCACATTTGCTATTACAGTAGATTTAAGAGATTTCCATGTATCTTCCGTAATTAAGGCAGGTGTCCTCTTCAGGATCAAATATCCTCGTCACCATACCCTAGACACAGGCAGACATGATGACACTTTGCTGTAAACATGTCAGAAACAACAACAGTTGTGTGAAATTATTAAGGCCACTATGGATGGAAAATTTTTTGGGGAGTCTGACAATTTGATTACATACTGAAACAAGTTTGGAAATAAAACCTCATCGATCTGTCAGTGGATCATTACAAATTCACGCTATGCACCCAAACATTTGGAAATATGGGAGGGGGGAGAGACGTGCAACAAATGTCCATAGCCCTAATTATACCAGGGACATTGCACAACATGCACCGTGAGCCAATGCGAGCAAAACTAGCAGAAATGTATGAAACTCTAAAGTTACCATTAATACCAAATACTTATGGCAGAAATCCTGCAAAATGTGTATAACATGATGCAAGAGATATCTGAAATGTTTCCATTTGGAGTCTTGGGTTTGAATATTTCGCTCAGTGTACACATCATGTAGCTTCAATGAAGAACTGGAGCAAACTGATACCAAAAACATATCATAACAAGTTTGCAATGAGAAGATTTTAACAGCGTTAAAGGAAATAAAAAATGGGAAACTGGATGCTAATGATGCCATCATGTGTTTACCTGGCAGAGATCACAGACTGACTTACTTAACATGCATTTTTAAACCAACATGTAAACTGGTTGTATGGTGTATTAAAGGCACATAGTTACTGAGAAATGACAAGTTATGTTAAAAGCTCGGCCACATTACAAACAGTTGATCTCAGTGATCACGTTTGAAAGCTCAGCAGCAGCTACTAAATGGACCTTGAGTAGTACGGAAGTACTACGTGTACTTTGTGTGTATCTGTAACCGTAGTTTTTGCAAACTTGCGTATCTGTAAGCGTTTTGTCTTCTGTCTGCAAACTCCGCCTTGCCAGTCTGCGCGTTCAGACACGAGCTTGAAAACTCACCACAAACACCAAAAGCCCTTGCAGGCGCGTGCGCGCTCATGCTTATGGACTTTCCGCGTGGCATGTTTTCTTCACAGGGATTCCCCAAAAGACACACAGGTTACGCGTGAGGGAGGGTAGAGAGGGCGGGATGTCCAGCCTCTGACCAATCAGTGTCTTTGGAATCGCTGCGCGCGTCACACGGTTGGCTAGGCAACACTGTCAGTCAACCTGCTCGGTCAACGTAGAGCCATGTGAAGAGATCCAACCCCGAAAGATTGACTCCGCCAGGCCTCCGTACCGCCAGTAAGTCAACAAAATAAATCAACTAGTGTCAAATGTAACATTAACCTTTTTCGAAAATGTACATAAAAAAAATACAATGGTTGGAAATATAGAAGTATTTTTAATAATGGGCCCTCCTAGTCAGGTCACAACTAGTGAGTAGAAATGTGAAAATGAAAGCATGACTTTAACTAAGTGCTCGACCAAATGGTTAAATAGTCCAATAATATTACATGTACTGACTTCCCCTAATGTAAAACTGCTACAGTATTTTCAATTTGACAGTAACTGGTCACTTTGTCCTTCCTGTCATGACCTGTTTATTATAGAATATTAATAATAACAGTAATCTTTATTTTTAGAGCCCTTTCCAAAGTTTCCATCTTACAAAGTGCTTCACAAAGGCATCAAACTAAAACCGTCAAGTCATAAAATCATCCGGCTTTTTATTACCATCCAGATCTGAAAGTAGTCTTGTTCTAGCCTTTTAAACATTCTTTTTGATGAACATCAGCAGGATTCTGCTATACTGGAATTCATTTATTTGTTCATTCAACATGCCTTTTTGGAAAAGGCTTAGCTGCCTGCTTGGTGAAGCATAAAGTTTGAGACGCTTTGCATTTGAACTTTGACTGCAAATGTTGAGGCATCACTCTCAGCAGTTACCAACTTCCTCTTTATTTCTGGTGATGTAACTGAGGCTCGACAACATTTCCACATAGTTTTTAATCCATTCTGCTGCCGTTGTTGGATTAGCTCACATTGCTGTGACAGTTATTTGTTCAGCTACGGTCTTTGAGTAATGTCAGTGTGAGGCAGAGGAAACCCATAACCCGTATTTATTTACTGGAAGGATTTTGGCCAGGTGTTGAACAGACATGATGATGCTAACAACATGCACGGTAAGCTATGCTTTCAGTCATTTCATTTCTAAAGCAAATTTGTCTGTCTGTATAATTCCACACTCTTTTATTTTCTCGAGTTGTCAAAAATCATCACACTGTGTGGAAAATAATGTAAATTGTTCACAAGATAGGTGATTGTGCTATATATGTAGTGATGTGCATCCTTTCATAGATTTATGAATTACAGCTGGACTAGGAAAGATTCGTAGATATTAAAGTGTATAATCAAGTCAGAAAGGCTGTAAGCTTATCTTTCTCGTTCCAGGTTGGTTCCAGAAACTCTTGAAATCAAGAGAGGCTTTGTCAGCACAACATGAACAAGAGGCAAAAGTGACAGAAAAGTCAGTGTCTTCTGTCAGCAGTGTATCACCTTCACCATCATCTGCATCGTCATTCTGTTCTTCGTCACCAACGTCACCAGGAACAACCTCTTCTAAACCACTACAGGCACAGTCTGCTCTGAGCTCACTGCTGCGAATGGGCCGAAAGTATGACGTGTTTGTGTGTCACAGCTCTGTGGACAGTGACGTTGAAGAGGCTAAACGCCTGGTCTCTTTCCTGGAGGCTTCGCCCCGTGACCTTAGGTGCTTTCTCCGACTGAGGGACGACTGTCCTGGAGGTGCAGTTTCCACGGAGTTGTGCCAGGCTGTGCAGAACAGCCACTTATGGGCTCTGCTTATCACTCCTAACTTCCTGCAGGATGAGTGGTGCAAGTATATGATGCACCAGGTTCTGGCAGAGGGGCCCATGTCCAATCGGATTATTCCCCTGCTTCAGAACCTGTCCCACTCTCAGTATCCTCAGGAACTGAAGTTCTACATCTACATTGACCTGAGCAGGAACCCCAAACGTGGTTATGCTCTCCTCAACAAGACTGTGCTCAAGTGTGAGTAAAGGAGAAAAATACCATTTTCTTTGGGCCAGGTTCATAAACATAAACTGAGCCTGGTCTTAGCCCCAGGTTTAAAATGATATCTGCTGAAATCTGTTTTCAGCCAACAGTTTAACCCTCTCATGATTACATCAAGTGAGAAGTTAGGTTCTTATAAAAGACTGCCACCTGCAAATGCCTCCAGTCTTTGGAGAGCAAGCCATCCTTAATAATCTCCTTTTGTTTTCTTCTCCAGACCTGGAAGACCTGGTTAAAAATGAGAAGACACTTGATTGCGATGTGGACAACTCTAGAAATGAATTAAGTGGAGAAGGAAGCTCTAAAAAAGACAAGCTGATGTCGAAGTATGACCCAGCTGGGACTTAAATTCTGCTGGAAGCGATAAAGAGAGAGGGAAGCTTTAGTGACATTTGGAATTAAAGACTGTGGTGAAGGGCAAGAGGCTCTGAATGGAAAACACTGCTGCTACTGACCAAACTCATGATTAGTGACCCTTTTATCACAACATCTCATAAAGGAAAGTTAAGTTATAGTGTTGCTACTTAGACATTTCCTTATGCAGCACTTGGTGTGTGGTAAGGATGTTCATATAGTGAACAGGAAACATTTGATTCTAAGCAGCAAGGGGGCTTATTTCCTGTGGGAGCTCTAGAGACGTACAGTTTGTGGTGACCCAATTAAACAGCGGTTTGCAATAACGGCTGTGTAATGAGCAAGTATCGTGGGTAATACCATTCATAGTCTCAACTTGTGAGACACAATTCAGTTGAATTGCAGCTCATAATTTAAGTTTACCATAAAGGACTCTAAAGCACCATAAATGCATGTGATCCTCCTTTTAACATAGTAAAAACAAATGGCAGTATACTGCAACAGGATGAAACCTTTGTGGTACAGATAGGCCTAGTGTTTACCACTAGGTGGTGTATTTTCTTGTTTTATCCATGTATAGAAATATACTGTATACAGTCTATCATCCAGTAGAGAGTGTTGGTGAGGAGATGAAGGCGTGATCTCTCTGGTATCAGCATCTTGTCTATTTGGAAACTTTTACCACAAACAGCATTGATTACAGCAACTAAACGTCTCTACAGTTTCTAAATGTGTGTATGTGTGTGTGCGAAAGAGAGGGCGAGAGGAAACGGAAAGACCCACCCATGCTGACAGGGGTGTAACTCTTTCACTGATCTTGACTTTAAGTAATAGTCTAATAGAGGATGTGTAATTCCTATTGAGAAAAGACACAACTAAACACAGCAAGAGATCAGACTTATGGTTCTGGTCTGCTGGTATTAATATTCAACGTCACAATATTTCTGAGCTAGCTGGAGCAATGTTGGAAAATGTTGGAGAGTTAGAAGGAACAGCCTTTCTTCTCCATCCAAAGAAAACCTTTCAGTTCTCTGTCAGGTTTGATTAACTGTCCTTGGCAGCACCTTCCAATGTTAATCAAGCATACTGGCAGTGCTTCAGATAGTTGACATTTGGAAAACTCACTGGAGAAAATCAGATATTCATTGAATCAACTGGAGCATAACATTTAAGATCCAATATATAGTATTTATATAGACAATATATATAATATATATATATATATAGATGGCATAATACTGTATATTATATATGCAGGCAAGCCTTTGTTTTCTTTTTACACAAGAAATCATGTGCTTTCAAGAAGTTCTGCATTTTATTCACGCCGCATCATCCTCCCACTTCTCCATTCACTTAAACAACAGCAGACATCTCGGACTGCAATAAAAGACCCCTGATAATCGCCTCTTTTGTGGCAGGCCAGCATTGTAAAGATTTAGACTAATCTCTGAAAGGCACAGATGTTCCACGAGGCTTTTGATGTTACAGATAACATAATAAATATAATAAATCCTCATCCAGATGACACACACACACGTTTTTTTCCATGGCCTAGATGAGAAGTTGCTGACTTCAATATACTACAACTGTGACTAAATCTCCATATAACATTGTTAAAGCAGAAACATCTGGCCAATGTTCAGTACCAGTTTTAGCCCAAGATCACTTTGAAAGACATCTAATCCGGAAGCAGTCCTCTGAAGGGCGTCTAAAATGCTCATTCCTGGAAAGCCCCTGAACAGACACGGTATTTGTCAGTGTCCCAGCACTTGAAAGCGAGGAGAGAGTTCAGGCCACAGGATGGCAAGCTGGTGTGCTTTGGACCAACCAACAGTATGGAAAAACGCTCAGCTGTTAGTCAGCCATGGTGGTCCCTACTGGGTGCGGCGGCACTGACCTGGACGTTCCTATCTGTGGTGAGTAAATTCAGCTTGCCGTGCTGCAGTGAAGCGCCAGCTGGGTTAATTAAAGGAGAGCAAGAGATCCAAACATTTTATTGGGTTTCTAGTGAATATAGGTCACACAGTGCAATGAGACATGGGAAGGCTGCAAGTCAAATGCAACAGCACAATGGTTTTACATGCAACATGTAAAATGGGTTTTTAACAATGTTAACTATTAACATATCCACAGCAGCACTATTTGTTAGCTACAGACAGGTGCTGTTTAGCATCTGTTATCCCAGATAACAAATATGTTTCACAAAATAAACCTTTTATGTCTTTCAGTGGCATATTTTCTTGTTGTGTATAAGCATTTGATGTTAACTGAACTGATCTCCAAGAATTCACACCTGTATATATTTATGTGTCAAGTGATGTGAAAATGAAAAGTGTACACTAAGGACACAAAACCAGGATAGCTGAAAAACAAAAAGTCCCTCTTGCATGTCTCCAGGACATGAATTTTCTGCATTTGGTGCAGACAGAATGAGCAGCACCCATTGGCAGGCTAAGGAAGACGTCCTCTGAATCCGGATACCATTTCTGCAAAAGTGATAATTAAATGCTGTAGCGGAATTAGTAGGCTCGTAAAGGACTGATGCACTCTTCACTCTCACTTTATTTACAGAACCCCGTCATTGTTCTTGGCCCAGAGCCAGAAAACATTTGTTCAACATGGAACCTTTAGGTTTACATTTGTGCAAAACAATTTTGCTGCCAGCAGGTACATTAGAGGAGATATTTAGACAGTGGTTATTCACAATTGAATGAAAGACTTGTGTTCAAAAATAAAACATCATCAGTTTGAAAAAGAAATGCTGGGGGTAAACCAAGAAATAGGTTTTTTTCATCCCCCATAATTACCTTAAAGAGAAATCTACACAGACTAACTTATTAAACGTGTTAAGTCTTTCAAATGACATGAAACATGGACTAATAAAAATGGCCACGCTCACCATAAATAAAGTGGAGATTTCTAGTTCTAAATGCAGCATAAGCCTGATAGAAGGTCAAGTTGATCTTGTCCCTGAGTTTCACTGTTATCTTCTTTACAAAGTCACAGCCAACAGCAACAAGACTCTCCAGATGTTGGTGCCTGTGGGCTAAATATGCAAGCACATCATCATCATTAGCAAAAGATCACTGACGTGCAAAAGTTAATTAACCTGTGTATTTCAACACAGCCATCAGTGTCAGCCCACAGGCAGCCTGAATGCATGCAGACATGGTATTTGGATGTGTCTGGATCTGCCTGGATCGAAGTTCATTAGGGATGAACTGAAATGACTGTTTCATACACAAGGCGAGGTAATCTGAGGTAATCTTGTCCCCGGTAACATTCAATCAAGTAATGTACTATTTTGAGTTACGCGTGTTTTACTTGAATAATACTGTATAATTTGATGCACCTTTATTCTTTGACTCCATCACTGGCAAATATTGTACTTTTCCCTCCAACTAATTTTATCTGACATCTTCAGTTAGCACTTTGCAGATTGAGATTATCAATCTGCAAATTCTAATCAACAAATAAATGGTGATGCATTTTTATGAACTAAGCTACCCAGCAGTATATGAAGTAGTTACAATAACCTCCCTCTTTACCAACCGCAACATCTACTACATCAATATATATTATTCTGAAATGAGCCCTTCTGCAAAAGTAGTACTTTGACTTTTGGCACATTAACTGTATACTGACGCTATTATGAGCAAACAGTTTTGAATGCAGGACCTTTACATATAACAGAACTGAGTGCTTCTGCTTGTGTGTCTGCCTTTCACTCTGTTATCTGTTGCATTCAGGGCTTTAGAACATCAAAGCCAGCTGCAAAGTCTTTCCAGATGTTGTTCCCTCTGGGATAAAGGTCCAGTTTGAGGCGGATTGAAGAGGCATGGGGGCAAATAACCATAATAAATTGGAGATCACATGGGAGGTTTCGGTAGCCTGTGGACTTCCAGGTTCAACGCCAGCGCATTCAGGTTTCGGCTTGTGCACGTCTTTTGCAGAAACGGTGTGTTCGGATCTGGTCGCTCCAGTGCGCCTATAGCCACGCGCGCATGCGCCGCATGAGAACGGGGGGGGGGCGCTGCACGTTCCAGTAAACCGCTACATCAGCCTGCAGACCTCAGGCCCGGCAGTCACCTCCCCTGCGCGGTCCTTGTGTCCGTTACATGGAGTAGAGGGATGACCTTTGATGCCCACGTTGCATCACCGCCTCTACGAGTGCGTGTGCGCTGCAGGCGGACACAGATTTCTCGGTTCCCCGCACAGTGATCGCCACCGAAAGCAACTTGGTTGCGACATCCCTGCACAGTACAACAGGCTCTCTCGGCGGATTAAGCCTGTCGGGCAGCACTGCTGGTAAGTGAGACCGTCCAAAGCCCTTTCGAGCTAACGCGGAGTGTGTGTGTGTGTGTGTGTGTGTGTGTGTGTGTGTTCGGGGTTCTGCCTCACTGGATCACAAGGTATCACATTTAATTTGTCTGGCACGATTAGCCCACTTGATTAGTTGTTTTTTGTGGTTTCGTTCGGGTGGATGTACAGATGGACTGTAAGTTAGCGTGATGTTCGTGATAATGATCATGACACATACTCTTGAGTGTGTTCAGCTACAGACAGCTGTCATGTTCCTTGTGATAGCAGTGGCACTGAATCTAACTTGAAGTCTGGGTGTTAACCATGATGAGCCTGCTTTTATTTCTCAGCAACTGAGCTGTAGTCACTCCTCATCAACAAATGTACATTGCTTTTGATGCATCAGTCCAGTGGTGTTGGGCTGGAAACCCTTTCCACAAAGTTGCCACACACTCCTGACCGTAGTGGAATGCTGCATTTGACTGAGAACTACACCTTTGTTTCAGATCTGTTACTTTACAATATAGTTTTACAAAGATACATATATGTATATTCTTAATTTTGAACCACCGTTGCATGCCATGGGGCTTTGGAGTATTTTTTTTACACATGGAACGTTGAAGCAAACTGGCTGACAGACAGTAGTGACCCAAATATGAAGCGCTTCTCCTTGAATTAGTAGGCTGCAGTCTGCTGAAAACCCATCAAGCAGTGTGAAAACCACATCTGCCCTATAAAGGCGAATTCAATCAGATGCTTGTCTGCTGGTTTCTGCAGAGGTTTAAGCAAATACAATACAGTAAATGAGATGAATGGATACTATGAAAATGGCTTTCACTTGCCATTTATTTAAGATTTGTAACAATCTCCTTAGGTGGGCCACCTGAGACAAGAACAAGCAGAGTAAACTTAAGGACTCTTAACCTAAAGAAGAGCGCAAAGTGGAAGCTGAAAAGGTCATGCCAATGATGGCTAATGGCTTCCAACCATCCAATAAAGTCTTCTTATGTGGATCACATCCTTGTTCCTGTTTGACCTTGTGCCAATGATCGCAACAGCCGGATTAGGACGGTCTATGTCGCACAATGTACCAAAGGTGAGGAGTAGAACACAAATCCTGATTGAATTAATTCGTGGGGATTTCAGCCGTACCCATACTACCCAAACTGGCTACAGAGGTGTTAACTGCAGCTGTTTCAAAAGGTAGGGAGAATAATATGTTTAACTGATCCATTGCCACCATTACATTTGCCTTTTGTATCTTTTCTTTCTTGTGTCTCATCAGTGTGGGTCCTGTTGCATTTCAGTTTGGCTGGCGCAACTGCTGACTGTGAATGTCTCAGGATGATTATATGAACCCTGATGTCATTGTTTGAAAGAAATGGATAGGCGTCAGTAAACCAGACAGAGAAATATGATTGAATCAACAGTGAAATACTGTCAGGCAGAAATGTGGAATCTACATTGAGGCCTGACATTGAAACCAAATTGAAAGGGCTCGTTTAGCTGAAAACAGATTTTCTTTTTGGGTGATGCTGATCAATTCCTAAGTGCCCAGGGTTGAATTTGAGGTGATTTTGATATATTGAAACAATGTTACACTTACGAACTACATAAAGCCAGATGTTTTCACAACATTTTGCAACATTTGTGCAACATATTTTTCTCTATGCTTCTTCTGGAGTGACTAATGGCGGTGGACAGATAGTGAAATCTGCCCGATATGTATGCACTTAGATAGCGACCGTTGTGTTGGACTGAATTGTACAATATGTGCTCGTGGACAAAGTCATAACTTTGTGTCATACGCATGTTCCTCTTTACAAAAATTGCATTGCTGTCTCATAGGGTGGCTTATATACTTTTACTAGTTTGAGCACAACCAGCAAAGGTGACATTTAATAGTACTTCTAACTGCAGTTTATGTTTTTTTTAGATTCTAAGCTTGCTGGTAGCCTAGCAAGCAAATTAGTTTTCACCAAATTGCACAGCAATTAGTGGCAATATTAACTACTTTCTTGGCACCAATGAGAGTGAAAATGAGACCCTATTTTAACAGTTGGAGGCAGTTGAAGATAACATTTTTGTAGGGGCTTGACTGACTAGATAGATAGATAGATAGATAATTATTTAAGATGGATTTCCAGTCTCTGAACCATGTGTATGCTTGCTCTGGAAATTTCAACAACTGCAAAAATACACTCTCATTTACAGTATCAAGTGAAAGGACAGGGGCCTATGACTGCGCTCCATTAACCTGATTCAAATAAACAAATCTGTTGATTTGTTTATTTGAAGGACACAGGAGACATGCACAATGCACAGAGAGGGGGTGATTCCTGCAGAAAAAACAAAAGAATTAAGATGATGATGACAGCGGTGATTGTTTCTGTGTGGTTTCTGAGTTTTTGGAGAGAAATAAAATATCAACACCACGGCTCTTTTATGACTCAAGGCCCCCAAATGGGCTAATCCAGCCTTAAATATTATGACAAAGAATGGCTATTCTAATCAGACATTTATCTCTCTCTCTCTCCACTTTCATCTCCTGGTAAAAATCTCCTTAAATGGGGTTTCCAGGTCAGATTATTAACCAAATAACACTCAATAGCAGTTCTTAACAGGAGGAAGAGGAGCTCTGATTTAAATCCTTAGTTGAATGGAAAAGATAAGGGAATTAAAAGTATTGTTATTTGAAGGTGATATCCCATTAAATATAGAATTGATTTTAATATTGTTCACTTGTCATATTTTGGACCTTTTACTGCCCCACACATTAGACCTCCCTAAGAGTCAAATGAGCCTTGCTCGGAAATTGAGTCATTGTCATCTAAAACAAATTTTTATACAATAGGTTTCTTCTTAATTTTAACATGTGTGTGTGTGTATATATATATATAGCAGCGGTGGACTAGCCCCGAGTGGGAGTGTCTCGGTCATTTGATGGTGCTATAAGTCGTGGGGAGTTTGCCCGTAAAGAGGAGGAAGCGACCCAGACCGGGAGAAATGGAGAGAGACGGAGATCGAGTGACAAAGACACAGAGAAGAGGAACTGAAAACCGTCTGAGAAAGTCTGTCTGTATCTTCAGGTGTCTGCATGACCACCGGCTCCGGATACTGACAGAGATGAACAGGAAAAGAAGCACCCCCCTCTCCTCCGTCCATCACACTGCAGGCCCTCTGCTGGAGAAACTGGAGATAAACCTCTGCTCTACTCCACCATTGGCTCTAAAAATGTGTTGTATATCATTTTTGTGAAGACTGCCACCCTATATCATTATTTTATTTGGGGGAATTAAATAAGTTGAGCTAATAAGTAAAATAAGGAGTCATATCAAGACAATCTGGTTGGACACAGTTTAATACATTTAAAGGAATATACGTATATATAGAATATGTATGCAAGAACAAGGTTGAGGCATTAAGTCATTACGGAAGAGGATTAGGGCCACATGTGAAATTTAAGGAAGAGGATTAGGGCCACACTCTCTGGAGTGGAAGGTGGCGGTAATGCACCAAATGGATGCCAACCGCCGTAAAACTAGATGAATAGGAAGAAGAAGACATTTAATAATTAAATAGTAAACACAGGCTTAACAGGGCAAAAGCACAAAGGACAAACTTGAAATTAACGCCATTAGTGGAGTTTGCATGTTCTCCCCATGCTCACTAGGAGGTTCCTCCATAAAAAAATATATAACCCCAAGGAAAAACATGCAAGAAGAACAGACTGCTCTCCTGCCCTGACCAAGACAGAGCAGGGCACTTGGACTTGGTCCCCGGTCGCCGTATCAAGGCTGACCACTGCTCCAGGCTGTCCTCAGGAGGAAGGACGCTAGGATGGGTTAAAGGCAGTAGATAAATTCCTCCGTGGGACGCAGTGCATCTGTGTGTGTGTGTTTCCCACGTGTGGCAATAAAAGACCTCAGGGTCCGTGTTTGTTTTTTAACGTTAGTGACAGTGTTAAACTTTACAATCGAGTCAGATAAGTTGTGTATACTTTCTCCATATAGCTAATATAGAAACAGTCACCAACACACTTCAATTATTGCTGTGGTGCAGACTGTTCATTGTTTTTATGAAGAAAAATGTTAAACATTACCACTTACCAGTTAACGCTAGCTAACAGAAATCTTAATGCCATCAACCTTCTACCTGTAATGGTACAGTAGGGAAAGGGTTTATTTTGTTATATATATATATATGATGTCAACTTTGGTCATTTGTTTATAAATTGTTTATTTGTTTATTTGTTTATTATATTAAATATATACTATATACACAGTACTGCGCAAAGGTTTTAGGCAGGTGTGAAAAAATGCTGTAAACTAAGAATGCTTTCAACAATGGAAGTGTTGATAGTTTAGTTTCATCAATTAATAAAATGCAGCAAATGAACAGAAGAGAAATCTAAAACAAAAGAGAAATCTAAATCTAATCAATATTTGGTGTGACCAAGTGATGCCTTCAACACAGCATCAATCCTTCTAGATACACCTGCACACAGTTTTTTAAGGAACTCGGCTGGTAGGTTGTTCCAAACATCTTGGAGAACTAACCACAGATCTTCTGTGGATGTAGGCTTCCTCAAATCCTTCTGTCTCTTCATGTAATCCCAGACAGACTCCATGATGTTGAGATCCGGGCTCTGTGGGGACCATACCATCACTTCCAAGACTTCTTGTCCTTCTTTACACTGAAGATAGTTCTTATTGACATTGGCTGTATGTTTGGGGTCGTTGTCCTGCTGCAGAATAACTTTGGGCCAATCGTACGCCTCCCTGATGGTACTGCATGATGGATAAGTATCTGCCTGTATTTCTCAGCATTGAGGACACCATTAATCCTGACCAAATCACCAACTCCATTTCCAGAGCACCTGCTGCCATTTTCTGCACCCCAGTTCCTATGTTTTCGTGCATAGTTGAGTCGCTTGGCCTTGTTTCCATGTCGGAGGTTTGGCTTTTTGGCTGCAACTCTTCCATGAAGACCACTTCTGGCCAGAAGTCTCCGGACAGTAGATGGATGTACCTGGGTCCCACTAGTTTC